>ML803079.1:50659-70492 GCA_009831015.1 Picea engelmannii
CATACCTTGAAATTTGTTGAGGCAAGAAAACCCAATGGACCCAAATTAGGCCTCAACTTATTTGGACCAAAAGTGGAGATATGTCAACTAAATCGTTATTTAGAGCCCTGGCCACTAATGAATCCCCTAGGAGGGATACAAATCTAAAAAATAGAAAGAATGGGATAACATAATGTGTTGATATATATGAGTTTCTTAATTACTATAAGTTGGCTTTTCAATCTCAAGAAATGAAAAATGAGTGTAACATGACCATGCAAACTTGAGTGATGTTGTAACTCATAGATTGTATGAGTTTCAAATTTTTGCATGTGAGCAACCATTAATTGTCGATGTGTTATCCACAACTTTTTTAAAGATTGTCAATGGGAAATTTACTTGGCTTGTAACTTCTTGTTTGAATTTTATAAATCCACCTAGGATTTTGTGGGCCCTAAGCCATTAAAAGCAATTCATTAGGAGATATCGTCAATAGATGTCTAAGGCAATGGCTTTGATGGTGAAATATTTTCTCCCCAACATAATCTAGTCAAAGCAACAATGATTCATGAAGGGTTGATATATCCTAGATTACATGGCCCTAAGGGTTATATCAAGTGATTTGACTTGCCATGTTGAAGCCATATCTACCAAGGAGGTCATGGGGTTGAATCCCCCCAGGTCCCTCGAGGTTAGATGTACATGTTGTCCACTGATGACATTTACCTTGAGCACCATTCATAGACTATGAGGAAGTTCTTGGATGGTTTCGCTGAGGAATTTTTCCATGGAAACAAATTTCTAGGTTACATCATTACATTTTGAAAGCACAAGGAAGGGAATCATACCATTGGCTTCAATAACTCTTTCTTGAAGATTGTTTTCAAGAGGAATATGTTGAGTGACCATCATCTTGGCCATTGTGTAGGCCTTGCACCCCCTTCCCTTAGGTTATTAAAATTTTATTTGTAGACACATGTTCTTATCTCACCATTAACATAATTAAGTCAATAGAGATTGGGCTCTTCAAATCTATTCAACAAGGATATCAATTGCCTCCTTGATTTTATGTGATATAGTTTGAGGCCTTAGCCTATCTCCTTTATTAGAGTATGGGGTTGAGGAATATCAAATATATCCATTTTCTCAAGATAGATAAGATAAGATAATATCATTTTAAGGGACTAAATAGTACATCTAGTGTAGGTACCAAGTGGGAGTGCAAAAGCAAATCCTAAGTCAAAACTGAAAGCAGAAAAGATAAATAACTGAGTATCTAGCTAAATGTCGAAAGCCAAAATATCTAGCTAACACAAGATATAAAATAATGTACAAATGAAATAAATTATTTATGTTGTTTTATTTCAATCTCTATTGGAGTTATTTTCCAAAGACAAGTGAGGGGATTGAGATGCAGGCTCCTTAATAGAGTCATTAATAAAAATGAAAGAGCCAATGTAGTAATGGATGATATCCTTCGAGGAGTAGTTGAGGATGAGGGCCTATTTATATTATCTTATAGGGAGCCCGAGAATGAAGAATCTCAACTTCTGACATCCAAGGTCGTGGGGAAGAAACCCTTGATGGAAGCATGCCTACTAGAGAAAAACTCAAGGGTGGTAGTTGGGGAGGGGGGAGCCATACTTTGAAACCTCCTGGAGTTGAACTATATACTACATTAGTGGTGTGTGCTTTGTGACCTAGAGTGGAATCCCCTAATAGGCCTCATGGAGGTTGGTTAACTCACCACCTCTTAAGAAAGTGGGGTGGGGGGGTAATGCAGGGTCACATTGATATGGGATCTAAAGTCTCGTGAGTCATTGCTTGCCACTTATTTCCCTTATTATATGACACAACTAGGAAGCAAAAGGTAATCCTCTTGAAGGCCCGTGTTTGGGATGGGATATGTAGAGATTGAGATCTTGTCCAAATGCTTCCCTTGTGAAGAAGGAAAAAAAATTATAGTCGTGGTAGTGAAATAAGGAGGAAACGGGAACCCCTAATTCTTAAAATAGGTAGTAATATCTCCCTTTAATCTCATAGTGTATGGGGCATTGAAAAATGATATGCTACTCTATCTTAAAATTCTATTAGTGACACAACTAGAAAACCCTATCTAGCCATTGGAGGTGGTGATCCATCTTAATCCAGATCATTTTTTTCGAGCCCACCTAAAACTGACGAAGAAGGATCCTAAGGATAACCATCTAGTGATTTCTTGTGTATGGAGGTTAGATGTTTGGAGCTGAGCATAAAATGATATCTTTAGGGAAATACCCTCGTAGGTGTGATCTAGGTATCACTTGGATGACAGGAGGTGACCTAGGGCATCAAGGGAGTACCTAAATGGAGGAAGACAATCTAGAGAGATGGCCATTGATTGAAGCAACCATGAAACCTATGAAAACCAACATCAAGTGCACTTGAGGGGGTTGGTTGAGGCCATGGACTCTATATAACACAATGCTAAAGAGGGATATCCATCCTTCCTATGCATTAAGTCCCCAAAAATCTCGGCTCTTTCAAGAAAAGAGACCAATCGAAAGGGCTCCAAGGAAAATAGGTTGGGATCCAAACTCCACTTGAATAATGAGTTGGGGAATAGTCTACTTGCTTTGGATGATACACCTAGGGACAAGGGTCTTGACTCTCTCTGTTGAATCCCAATTGATTTGAAAATAATTTGGTCCCCATACCTCATAACCATAAAGTACAGTGGCCCAACGATCATGGATGAGAGGTGCATCCAGGATGAGATACCCTGGAAGTGGTTCTAGAAGGATAGTCTCTCAATAATGGAAAAGGATCCATATCACGTATTGAGTCAACAATGGAGGGAATTTCATAAGTTGAAACATTGTCTCGTGAACTGAACCCCCAAGTATGTGTAAATTGTGGTTATCTTTATCTATTCCCCTTGGAAGTAGAAATGGAAATCAAATAGAGCCTACTTTGATGAATTAAATATCATAATCTGGGTTTTACATAGGGTAACCATCAACCTTCGAAGATCATAGAAACTAGATAAAGCATCAATCTACCTTTATAGGCCCTCGATCAAGGAGGCCAACAGAATCAAATCATTTACATAAAGTAGAGATAACAACTCATGGTGTAGAAGACAACCATCATCTTCTTGAATATGCTTCTAGAGAAAAGACTCTAGATTTTGAATGCAGATCTCGAGGAGAGTAAGTGAGAGAAGACACCCATGTTTAACCCCAATTATGCTCTAGATGAAATAAAAAGGGTTATGTGTTGTATGGATATGACCAAGGACCCACTCATAGAATCTCAAAATGGTAGCTAAGAGGGCCTCCAAAATTCCAATATCCTTAAGTCTTTGAAATAAATCCTCTCTCGAGACCATGTCAAATGCTTTTTGAAAGTCCACAAAGCAGCGAAATACTTCTAAAGAGAGATGGATATCCTCCTAAATAATGGCCATGAGAGTGAATGATATGGTTAATAGTCTGGTACTTCAAGCGAAACCTTTCCTGCCCTCTAACCTTGAGATGCCTCCTCTCAAGCTCATCTAAAATCCATAAGTGAAGCACTTTAGCATAGAGATTGGAAAAGGTGTGTCCAATCATATTTTTTCTGTAATTGTTGGTATTTGAGTTGTCTCATGATTTAAAAATAGGGTGGATTATATGTTGGTACCACGCCTAAGGAAACCAAAACAAAAAAATGATTAATTTTTTTTTTTTAAATTGAAAGTTGAGAGAGTGTATTCTTGATGAATTCATCTTGGAAGCCTTCTCTAAACTGCTGGAATTCTGACAAAATTCAATGGTTGTACGTCAGTTTTTCAAGGCATGTCCGTCGATACTTTGACAAAACGTGGCTACCAGATCTGTCAGTTTAATTTAGTCAAATTATCTGATGAAAAGTGGACCGACGAATATCCGACACAAGTTCATCGGTATGCCGACAGTCGCAAGGACCAAAACATCATTCATATTTGTCATTATTTCCGACACATATTCGTCGGAATTCTGACATCCACTACCGTTGGATATTCGACTGCCAAGTAGGATATCTTTGTCGGAGGTGCCATATACCCGACAATGTGATGTCCAACATTTGTCGGTTATATGTGTCAGCTAACCAACGGTCCCACAGTACGTCTGACGACGTTTCTATGCCTCTAACGGTTGGTTTCCTCAGATAGCCAACGAGCCTAACATAAGATATGTGTCGGATAACCAACGGTCCCACAGTACATACGACGACGTTGTTATGCATCCGATGGTTGGGTTCGTCGGAGAGTCGACGATCCTAACGTAGGATATGCATCGGATAACCGATGGTCCCACAATACGTCTGACGACGTTGTTATGCATCTAACGGTTCATTATATATATATATATATATATATATATATATATATATATATTATATTTGATCATATCTGGTCTTGAAGGACAAATTACTTGTTAACAAATAAGGTGCCAACCTCAAATACGGTAACATCGTTAACAAATTCTATACTATATGCTCCCTTAGACACTTAGTAAATATGCTTCCAAGTTTTTCAATTGATAATTTTCAAGTGTTTACCATTCAAGTTACAAAATACGCAATAAGTAAACCCCTGAGATAATTTAGTAAGGGAGAAATATTGGCCCTAAAGACCAAGTCACCCCTTATTCCAATGCATCAATTTGTTTCAAAGAGTATCTAGAAGCTTTCAAAAGATAAAGGCAATCACATTTTTCCAAAATTCACATGGAAAGAGGATAAAGAGGCCCAAGATGCAAGGGGAACAATAGAAATGAAGTGCATGCTTTACCCTTCATGTTAGAAATGCATAAATACAAGGTTAGAGCCCATTTCCTAAATATTCCAAGAAACAAAGTTTATGTTTGATCTAAGTGTGCCCCAACTCTTCCATCAATGGTAATAATCTACCACAATTTGTGCATAAATGTATGCACACTTTGATTATGATATCATGTCATCTAATTGCTAGGTGGATAACCATTCAAACCATAACTAATCTATCCATACGTAGGTCGAAATCAACCTCAACATATATGTTGCAACAAAGTAAGGAAACAAAGCTTTGGGTTTAAAAATATTGGGGTTTGAGACTCACATACTTTCCCTCTCATACACATGTCATGAATATCAAGTATTAGATTTGTATATTTCAATCCTCATAATCATAAACAAAGCAGTGCAAGAGGTCAAGTAGAGCTTGGCCTTTGTGCATTTTGTTGCAAAACAATGAGATATAGAGAGATTATGAAAAAGGGTTCCTACCAAAAATAGAAAAGAATGAATTAATCAACTAATGGAGTTTGGAAATGCACAAATAGTTTTACCCTAGAATCATATCAACCTAATTACCATGCAAAAATCAGACAATGGAAAGGAAATGCAAGCTTATTCCTTGCTTAGAGCTTACCTTGTCCATTTCACTTGGGTTTAATGGATTTGGTGTTGAATACATGGTGGGCTCGACCTCCATTAACACATTGAAACCAAATGCACAAGACCATGACCAAACGCCTTCAATGTTGGCCACATATACCCAACAAACATACCATGCAAGATTTGGGTTATTCAACATAGTTCGATCCTTACTTGTAGAGGAAAAAGTCTCATATAATGAGCAAAGGAACATTGAATCCAACCAATCCAAGCTTCCAAACATTTAGAGGTAGGAAAGGGCAAGGTGCCCCCTAGTGCCATAAACATCCATGCAAATAATCTAGGGTGGAGCCAATACTTTGGCCTCCAAACACCATTAGCAACTTGGCAGAGATTACCTAAAAGGATGAAGAAAATGGTCATCTAAGAACTCAACAAAGCATATCATTTCTAACTAATGCAATGGTCCTAGTGCAATGTTTGTTCATATAAAGGCCAATAATATATCATTCATCCCATTTTTTTTACTTGCAAAAAGAATTGAAATCATAAGGAAACGATGGTTGCATCATAGTACACAAAGTTATATCATCAAATTGCACCATTTATGCCCTTAAAAAAATAAACTAAAAATCCACAACTATTCTACTGTATACATTTTTTAATCAAGAGATGGATTACCTATTCCGATTGCATGGAAAAAACTATATTATACAACTTACTAACTATGAGATTAGAAACAAACTTTTAGCCAAGGGTTTGATGATAGGAGACTCAAAATTCAAGGATAAATAAATTACTAAATATTCTCATATTCACATGGTTATTGAAGATGGAGAAATGGATCTTGATTAGAAGGAAGTTGCACACATTATATCTACTAAGTGCATCATCCTCACTAATATTGACATGGACCCTTATGAAAAACATACCACATGCAATTTTCCTCAATCAACACCTCAACCTCTACCAAAGCACATTCACTCTAAAACTTCAACTACTAATATGATGTTGCTATTATTGTTTATGTTTTCCTCCTCACTATATGTTTGACAAAATACAATGTAGTTTTATGGACTCACAAGCCTATGCATAGGTATTCGGGGCACAAAACATTATTATTGTTTGCTACATTTCCGAAGTACTGATCTTCCTAAACTAAGAGGAATTATGGGATGATTTTAATCTAAAATGATAGGAACTTATGTGACATAAGAAACCACACATCCCCAAGAGAATGAATCCCCAAAGTGCACCTCCCATGAGGGTGCACACATAGAGAGATAACTTTTTTTTATGAATAAATTTACACAATTAACCTTGAGATGCATACAAGTAGTTAAGTAGATAGAATTTAATATTTTTTTATATTAAGGTAGACCTTTGCAAAAGGCTATATGAATGCCATTTCCTCAAGAATAAAGAAATCAATATGTTTTGAGATCTTTTATGTTCTATCTCATTTCTTATTATTGGGGTTTTCTTTGCATATGTTGTTAGTTTTGAAATTCTTTGCACCTTGTGCCTCATCAACTAAACATTTGTGTAAGTTAGTGAGAAATAAATGAATTGTTGTTGTGGAAGTTTTTAACAAAATCACTCACCAAGGTGCAACCTACAACATTGGGTAAGATGCACAAGTTGAGGCAGTATAAAGGGATAGTCAACTTTTGCTAGAAATAGGCTTATGTATGGAGTTGAAAGAGACTTATGGAGTTGCACTTGACCAACAAAACTCTCAACTTTATATCAATACAATAGTTGAAGGTGGGCACTTGTTGCATGATATTTAATAGTATGAAGACCAGTGGGTCGAAGTAAATAGTGATATGTTAATGAGGAGTGACTCTACTTCATTGAGTCCATGTGAAAAGGAATTGTAGGCCATTGAAGAAAGGTATATTCCTATTATGAAGAGGAAGTTAAGTATAAATACAAGGAGAAAGTCTTCAAATAACACAAGTAAAATGAAGGTGGAAATGAAACCCTCACTAGCAATGAAAATAATTGGGCAGTATATGAGTGCCTTGGAAATAGGAAACCATTGCAATAACCATGTGAGGGGTGCACCTAAAGAATTATTTGGATCTAAATATGGCAAAGTGTTGGTTGCAATCTTAGTTTTAGAAACTAGTGGAGGTACCAGTTCTAATACATCCATGGAATGCCTAGGTAGAAATAAACGTTGTGCACGCATGCCCTTTAAACCATTATAGTTATAACCAAAGAAAATGTTTATCTACATAACCCAAAAACCTATTATATGCTTCTAACTTTTCACCATCCAAGAAAACAATGATCTTATTTATCAACCATATCAATGCATAAGTAAGAGATTAAAATAGGTTTGCTTCATTAATCCAAATAAGTCACAAGACTAATGTGTAGTTCAACTATTGTAACCAAGTACAAAATCTATTCTTGAGTCTTCCCACAAGTAAATTATGCATGTATGGTTTTGAGCCCAATTTTTTTTACAAGCATACGATCACTTAACTATCTTAACACAAGGCTAATAATAATGAGCCATATCTTACATCCCATGCATGCATATGTATATAACTAGAGGTATGTGGCTGATATTGCTTCAAAATATTCCAAACATGATACGTACTCAAAAATTTGTTGTAAGGATAAAACTAAACATAATGTGCATACAGTTCTTTACTAGACCTAGATATATGTTGTAATTTTTAGGATTATGTAGTCTCCAAATTCAAATCTATTTTGACAGCAAACCAAGATCCATAAAATATACATTGGTATTTAGCAGGATGGCCAAAAGTAGTTTGAGCATGCACAAAAAGTTACTAAATAGGAACTTCATGAAGAATCAAGTCCTAGGTCATCCCAACTCATTAAAAAAATGTTTGTAAACAACAATTGATTTCATTTCTTTTTCATTGAGCAATGCAATAAATCCATATCAAACACCATGAATAACATCGAGTAAAACTTGGTGCATATATTCATTATTAACCTGTTTTCAATGCATGTCTCGAACTAGGTTTTGACACGTTCAAAGAGGTTTCCATATCAAGATTCAAACACCACGTAGGCATGCATTCAACAAGCAATGAACAATACAAATATGTTAACCATTGTGCCCCAACTCTGTCATCAAGGGTAATATTCTGCCACAATTTGCGCATAAATGTATGCACACTTTGATTCTAATATCATGTCATCTAATTTCTAGGTGGATAACCATTCAAACCATAACTAATCCATTCATATGTAGGTTGAAATCAACCTCAACATATATGTTGCAATAGAGTAAGGAAACAAAGATTTGGGTTTAAAAATATTCGGGTTTGAGCCTCACATACTTTCCCTCTCATACACATGTCACGAAGACCAAGTATTAGAGTTGTATATTTCAATGCTCATAATCATAAACAAAGTAGTGCAAGAGGTCAAGTAGAGCTTGGCCTTTGTGCATTTTGTTGCAAAATAATGAGATATATGTTGATGTTTTGGTAGTTGCGGGAGGTATTAACCTCCAAGTGTAACCTTTGTACTTAGATTAGAATATTTTGGAAGTAAGAGAACCATTAAACAGATGTGTGGAAACCCTAGTAGAGAAGTCGTCCTCAAGAGAATTAATAATAAAGTAATTGATGCATCCAGAAGGAGAACTCGACCCCAATCAACTGGACAATTTAGTATAAATAGGAAGTTGTCTAGTTCACTTGTACACACTCACTTAGCAAGTGCGCAAGTCTGGTAAGAGCAGCTATAGTTGGAAGGGTGCAAGTCTAGAGGAGTAGTGTAGCAGTCATGAGTATTTCTCTTGTGCGCTTCTCTTGGAGAAAAGGTACGCTCTTCTTGTATGGTTATTGTGTCGTTGCTACAACAATTGTGGCTAGGGTTTCTTTGCTGGTTCTGGAATAGCCTTGTCAGAATTATTCTAAGTAAAGGTTAGTGTGCTCAGGGGTGGAATATGTGAATGCATATGGTTTGGTGACAATGATGTGACATTGTCTATGGTTAAACGAGCATACCAAAATTTTAACAGTATATAGAGGTTATGAAAAATGGTTCCTACCCAAAATAGAAAAGAATGAATTGATCGGTTAATGGAGGTTGGAAATGCACAAATAGTTTTACCATAGCCTCATATCAACCTAATTACCATGAAAACATCACACAATATAAAGGAAATTAAAGCTTCTTCCTTGCTTAGAGCTTACCTTGTCCATTTCACTTGGGTTTAGTGTATTTGGTGTTGAATACATGGTGGGCTCGACCTCCATTAAGACATTGAAACCAAATGCACAAGCCATGACCAAATGCCTTCAATGCTAGCCACCCAACAAACATACCATGCAATATTTGGGTTATTCAACATAGTTCGATCCTTACTTGCAGAGGAAAAAGTCTCATATCACGAGCAAAGGAACATTGAATCCAACCAATCCAAGCTTCCAAACATTCAGAGGTAGGAAATGGCAAGGTGCCCCCTAGTGCCATAAACATCCATGCAAGTAATTTAGGGTGGAGCAGGATGGCCAAAAGTAGTTTGAGCATGCACAAAAGGTTACTAAATAGGACATGCTATCATACAATCTGTACTTTCCCAAAGCTCAAGGCAAGTGAAACAATATTGGTGTAACAAGGGGGTGACCTATCACTGTCACCTTAATAGGAAACCCTTTATGTTTAGGAGTAGGGTAAGACTACCCCAAGGGAGACATCCCTAGTGACCTAAAGGGATGGTGAAACTAAAGCAAGGATGCAAAGATAATCCTCCTCTCACTGGTCACTCAAGTCAAAAGGTCTTGCTGAGTTTATGTCTTAAGAGATGAAGCAAAATGTAATGGGTGAAGTGTACCTAACCGGAACAAGACAACAAGCAAACTTATGGAAGTTTTAAGTACAAAATGATATTAGTGCTTCAATAAGACAATAAACCAATGAAATATATGCTAGCTGATATAAAATTGCAGCAAAATGAAAGTTTACAACAACAAAAGGTATTTTGTAACAACTGCAAGAAATATGCCTCAAAATTGTTTGAAAAGACAATGAAAAGATGGCATTTACTATGCAGAATGATAATCAAATGTCACAAACAATTTTAGAAGTGTTTAGCTAGCATTCAATGTAGATGATGCAGAAAATTTGTTGCTTTAAGATGGTTGTAGCAGTGATTTATAATATCAACAAGTAAATTAGTTGTCTAGGCTAGGTTAGTGTTAGATTTAGTTAGTAATAGCTTAAGAGAATAGTGTTTGAGTGTTTGATCAACCTTCCAACAAAAGAGAGACAAGAGACTAGTGCCTTTAGGGTTAATGGAGTCAATTATATCAGCACATTAACTTGGAGAGATAACAATGATTATACTTGTCTAAAATATAAGAAGGTGGAAGCTTGAGAAGTAGTACCTTAAGTTCTCAAGCACCAAGCCTCAAAGAGAAGGTTCAACTAGGGTGTAGGCACTTCTAGGTCCTAGCGATTTCTCTTATCCTTAGACTCTTGAAAAATATTTAATGCAATGAGAACTAGACAAAGCTTCTAAAGTGATAGCACTTTAGGGATTTAGAAGTTTGTCTAGACAAGATCTTCTTAAGAAAAACTAGAAAAATAAAGAGCAAGAAAGAAGCACCTTATGTTTCTTACTCCTAGGGTTTCAAGCAAGAAATTTCATAATATTAAATATGAAAAAGTAAGCATACCATAGGCATTTATCATGAAATGAAAATTGCAAATTTACTTACTTCACCAAGAATAATCAAGCACAAAAACCCTATATTTTCCAAAATTTCACCAAGAAATGATCCAAAATGCATCCAAAATAGCCTCCAAGCAAGTGTGCCTTGGTAATTTCAGCCAATAACCCCTTTAGGGAGAAAATTCCAGTCCTCCCCATTGTGAGAGGTGAGTTATGATGTAAATTTGAGAGTACTTTATGTTTGTTTATACAAAATTTTGACCTTTAATTAATTTTCAGGTCAAAATAAGGTCGACCTGGCCATTTTACAATAAAATTCAAATTTGACATAATTAAAATTAATTTTCATCTAAAGACACCTCCAAGCGTGACGTCATGCTCTTCTAGGGTGACGTTGAGGCCCATAGGTGGAACATTGAGCTAGACATCTGAGACACTTGGCCTCCAGAAGCCCCAAATGATGCCCAAATGTGCCACTAGGCTCATAAATGCCTCCAAAATGAAAACCCTAGCTCTAGATGATGTCTAGGGTCGTGATGGTGATGCCTAGGGCCCTTAAGGGCCAATGTCCATGTGGAAGAGCAAGGTCCCCCTGGATCTAGGTATGTCAGGGTGCCTCCAAAGGCAACGCCCTTCTTTTTCTCGGTGCAAATCTTCAATTTCTTCTTACCCCAAGTTGGGGTTGCAACATCCATCTGTGGGCTTTAAGCCCCCATGAAGGTCCAAGATAATCATTCCCCCATGTGTACCTGTCCATCAGACAAGTTCCTACAGCAACAACAAGTACTCCCTCCAGGGGTTCATAAGTCACAGGGATCATATCATGTGCATCAAACCCCCCTTAACCCGAACAAATTCTCAAAGACAATAGGCAATTTGAAAAGTTAGGTTTGGAGAAGGTCTCAGGGAATCCTATTGGGCTAATCTCCCTTAAGTTTGGGGTGTTTCCCAGGTGGGATCTAATCCAAGTCATGTAAGTGTATGAGGTGGCATGGGGTAAGTATTTGGGCATCGGGTGCATGTAATAACAGGGAAATGTAAAGCCTTACATGTGGGTGCCTTTGTAGAGGGTGAGTTGCACCTTGTCATTAATGCAATTATTTCCTAGCCCATTCATTGCCTTTTATTCTTAGCTTCAGTTCTTTTAATATTTTGCTTTTGTGCTTCAAGGGAAAAGTTGAGGCCACTGTCCTAGCTTGATGACCAGAGGTGACAGCGTTATCCACAAAAATTTCACGGAAATGAGAACGTTATCTCATGATGAAACCCCCTTTCTCTTGGTGATGCCTCCAAGAGCCACTACCCTGGTTTGGTCACCAGATAGGTGGTAGTGTCATACCGCTACATGCCCATGGTCATAATAGTTTGGATCGTGATGAGACCTCCTATCCATCAACTAGTACCTTGAGTGTTTATGTATCTTATGGGTCCCCTTTTCTTACTAAGAAGCTTTTCACTTCTTTCTCGGGGATCCCTGGGCGAAGCATCTCAAAGGTTTCAACATTGGCTTTTAACTCTTGCCAACTACTTTTACCCTCTGAGCCTTTAGCCCCTTCTTCCCACAAGGTAAGGTACAACCCTTCCTAGCGTAGCCAATCCCAATGCCCAAACAAGGATAGGGGAGATGGAAGGAATAAATATGGAAAGTAGTAAGTATGGAGGGATGGACGATGACTTTTCACAGATCCACCTAGTGGCAACCCATCCTAAAGGGAAATTTACTTATTAGGGCACCATGTCACCCCTCCAGGTATGAACGAGGCAAAGAGCATAAGTTCCAAGGAAACGTCATGAAATGAATAAGGATTCGATACAACATATCCAAGCGATTCAAAAATCAGAGTGATACATACCATGATACCCAAACTCATTACCTCATGGAGCAAGACCCACCGCTACTTCAAGACTAGGCTGGTGAGATGGATAATGTTGTTAGTGATAAGTGGACTGCACTGAAGAAAATAGGGGCCCTCTGGGGCCATGCTCAATTTGTATGCCTCTCGGTACTCCATGTCTAGGACCTGTGGGCCTCGAGATGTGATCTCCTTAGTTATCCCCAGGGTAGGGGATAATAGGACCTTCATGAAGAATCAAGTCCAACATAGTCAATAGTCAATATTTTGAAAGGAAACCTCATTGTTATAGATACTCCTAATTCCCTCAGCATTAGAAATGACAGATTCTTATGGATAAAAAATTACATATCTCAAATTACATTACCGAGGATGCAATTATTTTTGTAGATGGAAAAGTATATTACTTTGTGGATGAAAAATATTGTTGGATTAGGATTTATGGCTCTCCAATGAACCCTTCCCTCTTTCCACGGTATGTTTTGAATAAATTCATTATCTTTTATTTGTGTAGATAATTGGCCTCTCTATATGAGGAATCCACGTAGAAGTGATGTCTATATTTCCTTAGAATTACTTTTGGGTTTGGTAGGCATCTCTATTCTAACCCTGGGCACTTGTTCAATAAAGAAAAAGATATTAACTGCTATCAATTGGGCACTAATGAAAACCTTTACTATTTGGCACCAAGTATTTATATTTTGGGAGATATCCTAGATTTTTAAAAATCACTATGAAAATCACCAAACAACCAAAGTTCCGTGACAATAAAGATATGAAATAGTTATGGGAAGTGAGGACTAGAAAAGGAATGCATGTGAGTGTCAAGAACCAAAATCACAATATAAATCATAATATCAATCATAAAAATAAATTGCAATTAGAAATGAAATAACAACTCAAATACCTGGATATTCGATGGTTGTCCTCGTATGATATGTGTTTAATGTTGCTCCAATAGATCTCCTCCAGTAGATGTTCTACAAATATAACCAACATTCAAAGAATCAACAAAATAATTAAAATGAATTAACATTTGTATGACTAATTATTAATTAAAAAGAATTGAGCGCATGAATACCTGAATGAGCTCCTCTTAGTTTAGAGAATAATTGATTGGAGTAGTCTAATCTTGGAGCAAACCTCCCTCGTTTTGATGGAGCAGCAGTGAAGTCAACATTGACTTTGATGTTGCTCTATTGGATTTAGGGAAGATTTCTCCAAGATTATCCAAATCCTAATTTATTCTCTACTAAATAGGGCCAACCACGTGAAGTTGGAAGCTCTTATGCCCCCCCCCCCACCCCCCTCACATCACTCTCAATTCCCCAGTACCCAATCTATCTACTAGAAAATAGTTGAAAGCAACACATTAAAATTCATGCATAGACACTAGAAAAACAACAAATTCATAAAGAAACATATGTGGTTTTGAGCATAAAGAAGCATATAACATTCATTCATTCATTCACTAATCATAAACACCAAATACTTCATCTCAATAATTTTTATCATCAAAAACATGTTTTTAGAATACGGTACATGATGTTTTGTATTACTTGGCTAGTACAGTCATTTATTTTTTGGTTTCTTTTTTTTTACATGAATTCATAAAGGATTTTGTTAGATCCTTCTACCCTTTCATTTCTCTTTCCCTCTGCATGTCTTATTGACGACCTGGTCATGTACTCACGACGTCCAGGTTGCTGCAAGGGGGGCACAGATCATCAACTGTAATAAGAAATAAATGTTAAATTAATATCCGAAGTTATTATTATTACGAGTATTTCATTAATAAAAAGAACATTTGAATGATCTTTCCATGCTTGAGTAGCAGAGGAAAGCGGAATAGTTTGGGATGCAGCCATATGTTCATATTATAGCCTCATCCTCTTCATGCTCTGGAGTTGAAACACAAAAGGTTATAATTAATACACAATTTGTAATTAAATATTTTTAAGTGTAATCCATACTACATTTTTTATAGCACATGAAATACCTCTAGTACTTAGTTGCACACCACCTTCATTGGGTGGCACTCCACCGTCAGTAGATGGTGTTCCGCTAGTGGGGACACTTGTGTCTATGTTGTTTTCCTACTTAAAATAGACAAACACATTACTTTATGGCCGAAAATAATAATCAATAGATGGTACAAGTAATAAACTATAAATAATCTTTGTTGATTTTATTTACCTGGGTGTCTGTTTGAGTGTTGAAAGGTTGTGTTTCCCCCAATATTTTTCTGTGTTCAACCACGACTTTAAATCCTTGCTTGAAAACAAGCTTGAGTTCTTCTTGTTTTGGAGCTTCTTTGTACTCCATGCCCTGCAATTTTGCATAAGAACATGAATTTTGTTTCTTATGTGCAACTAAATTAAATTGTTAACAATATACTATTTGGATGCAATTGATTTTTTTATACTTACAATTCATACGACCAATTTCAAGTAACCACCCAGGCCAAGTCTGTGCTACCCATGTTTTTCTATACTGGACTTGGTGGCTTTGGATGTGTCTGGGAGCCTCTATTGAAAAGTTTCAAATACGTAATTAGATGTCGCAATGACAATGAAGAATCATAATTACATTATTATTAGTGTCTCATACTTTCTGAGTCGGGTGGTGTCTTTCCTTCTTTTCGGAGATGTTATCCCCATTTTGTGGGATAACTAAGGAGATGATGTCTTGAGGCCCTCAAGTTGCAAATATGGAGTGCCGAGAGACTACATGACTAGAAATTTCCACTTGCACATACTAAATCTCGCTCTACCACCACGTTATGATCCATTGCCAGCGCATCCAACACACCAGCTAGCTTCTGGAAGGCATACAGGTCTTGCTCCATGCAGTACAAGTCAGGTATTATGGCAGGTAATCACCCTAATATTTGAGTCATTTAAACATGTTTTATTTAAGCTGGTTTTGATTATAGAATGCATGCTTGGACATTATGTTTTTGACCATGTTTCACCTTGGTGAGTGTCATATATTTCCTAGTAAGTGGCCAACCTTTGGGGAAGGTTTATGATTGGGGGTCCCTTAAGGGGTTTTCATACCATTCCCGACCATACTTGCCACTTTCCGCTCATTACATTCCCATCATATTTCCCTCTTCTATGCTCTTTGACTTTAGTGACCCAAGAAGGGCATGTACCTCATTTCATGGGAAGAAGGGGTTGAAGGCCCAAGGCTGTGATTGCTGGAAAAAGATAAGAGCCTAAAATAAACCTTCTAGATTCTCACCTAGTGAGGTCTCGAGAATGGTGAACTGCTTCTCTTGAAAGAATTGAAAACCTACACAATATCAAACACATAATAAATATCTCGCTCAAATATAAGACTAACACAAGTGTGTTACAACACTTTACATGGTTACCCCTATGGCACTTTGTTGACCTCTTTGTTCGAGTGACACTATGTTACTTCCCCCTAAGCTAATTGATTCACTATTGGGAGTGTGCATGTGTTTGGATCATTAATTAATTAATAAATAACAATAAATGGGCTTGGAAAAAGGTTTCATTGAGGAAGAAGGTGCAACACACCCCCTACAAAGGCACCCATAGATGATACAATATGAGCCCTTGTATGTCATGAAAGTCATTGACCTATGAATTTTAAACCCCTATCCACCTCATCATCCACTACATAACATTGAAATTCCATCCTTGGGAGCATCCCCTACTTGAGGGTTTTGGTATACCCAATAGGACATTTATGACACCCCTCCCATACCTAAACTTAGTCAAATGTATAGGATCTTGGAGCATTTGTTTAATTTGATGAGGTAGTTTTGATGCACATGTTTAGGTGCCTTTCTTATCATATGTGGTTTACACTTGTCATCATATCTTTGACTTGAGATCCTTGGAGGGCGTACCCTTTTGTTTTGCAGGACCTTGCTTGGTGGTTGGTTTTAGGAAGAACAAGCCTAGCTTGGGCTTCCATGGGGCAAGAAGCCCACCCGATGGATGCCTAGGGTCAGCATGTCGGATGACAGAGACATGCCTTTGGAGGCCTATATGACATCATGACAGACCTAACCTAGTTCCTACCACCCAAACGACTTGCCTAGGAGAGGAAAAGCGTCACCTCCTTGAGGGTTGATGTCATGAGGGGGCTAGGGTTTGGTGGTGACAGAGGTGCACATTGACACTTGGCATATTTTCACCGAATGAGGCATGGAGAAGACTTAGCACATGATGAGGAGGCTCAAAGAGCTCCAACAACTTCCACATCTTCTCCAACAAGTTGCTCAAGTGCCAAAATGTCCCCTAAAGGGGTGACATTATATTACTTTAGGGTTTCTTTTGTGTAAAAGTGAATTTTAAGATGAATTGTTTAATATTATTTTGATGCAATGGATAAGATAAGAGTTGTGGACCCCTTATCTTATGTTTACCCTTGCTAAGTGGACAAACTATGTGATAGACATTTTGTATAAATAGAGATCATGAACTCTCATTTTGAAACATAACTCTCCCATTGTGAAGAGCTAAGGACTGAAATTTTCGCTACCTTCAAGCTTTTTGTTATCTTGTGCTATGGTATGGTGTTCTCTTTGGTTATGGACTACATGATGATGATGCACTAGCTCTTGGAGGTCTTTTCTAGTTATTTGTGGTGGTTTATAATGTTGTTATTTGGATTGGTAAGACATTTTACATGTTGCTATCACTTGTAATTCAAGATCAAGGTTGATTGTTGCTAAGGCTAGGTAGGGAGTATAAGTGCATACACCCCTACTTTAGCTCCACCATAAATTTAAGCATAGAATTATTGTTTGCAAGGGTTTGCTAAGGAAGTATAAGGACATACACCCCTTAGACCAAACCCTAGCTAGGTTACTTTCCTTTGGGAATAAGAAGATTTATACCCCCAAGGAGGTAGGATCTCTAGAGATTTACTTTATGACCCCATTAAACCACTAATCAAAGGCACTAGTCGTTGCATTGGAGAAATAAAACATTGCATTGGTAAACGTGAAAGTTGGAGTTTTGAAGTTCTCTCACTTCAGTATTGTTCCTTGAACCTTAGGCTATCTTGCCTCATTGAGGCGTCCCCTTTCACCCACTAAAACTTGTTTCTGTAATAAAACTAACCTACTTAGATAACTCCTAAACTAACCCTAGAAACTTGCTAAAACTTCGCCCTAACAAACTACTTACCTAGGCGCATAGTTTAGGCTAATTTAGTGTTATTTTTGTTGGTTAATTTTTTTTTTATATGGCTTGGTTTGCTACAGACATAAGGCTGATTAGTTTCACTGCAAAGATATTATATGATAGCCTTGTTTTTATACTAAAGTCTTGCTCTTTCATTCTTGAGTTAAATTAGTAGTTACTAGCTTGTCTCTTATTTATTCAACTAGACTTTTAGCACTTATTTTGCGGCCTCTATTATCTCTTACATGTTGATATATATCATTGATTTTTTCTGCAATTAGGGACAGCAATATTAACTTGCTTGTCCACCTCACATATTACAAGCATACTTGGTTTTTCTTGTGTCTCGGGCAGGTACAAACATTCTCAGCAGGTACCTAAGGACATGGAAATATTAAACCTTTCCAAAGACTCATTTCCAAACTCCCTTTTCCAGCTAGCAACTTGACCTTTAGAGGAATCCATTCATACATCACACTTTTTGTCTCAATTTTCCCTAGGGTCACTGAGATTCCCCCTTTGAGGTGACTACCTCACCTCTAAAGTGAGGAGAACACCTGCCTAAGGTGACAATGGGTAGGTGCTCTCAAAGTTGTCTCCATTTTGGTGGTTGGGTCAGGATTTTCCCAATCTACAACTTGTGCAATAACATCTTGGCATCGTTGCCGGGGAGGATTTTGAATCCTCTTCCAAACCCTAACGAAAATTTGGCAAGTTATCCCAAAGTGTTTTCCTTGGCTTGCCTGAAGACTCCACCCAAGGGACGTTCCCTTTCCATCCTTGATGAGATCTTCTTGAAGCTTAGTTGGCGACTCCACCTTCCCAGAACCCATCTTTCCCTTTTTCCCCTTCCATCCTTTGATGAGCCTTGACCTCGTATGAGAACTCCATTGAGGTGTCTTTTCAGTTAATGGAAATATGGCACCACGGGATGAACCCTCATACAAAACTTGTTATGCCTCAAAGAGGGCATTTCTACAAATGGAAAAGGAAAATGTTGCTAATAAAGTTGTTTAGGAAATGATGAATCGTATAAAAGATTTATTTCCTGACAAAGAACTAGCCCTTGAAGATGAAGAAGTGCTCGAAGAACAGACATATGAAGAAAGCTACCAAGAAGATCTTGATGAATTTTCTCATGTTAAAGATCCGAACGAGACATTTGATGAAGATGAAGTGCTCATATTTTCCCTTCCATTTGATGAATACATCCAGGCCTTTGTTCCTCCTACACATCAAGAAGAGAACATGATGAGTTGTAATCCTTTTGAATATATTGATGACACTTTATTCCATGACTTTGGAAGTGAAGAAGTATTATAGGAGCCCTTGGATGCAACAAATCTTTTTGAAGAAAGGAAAATGAAGCACTCTGCATTAAGAATCAAGCCTTGTGTGATGAAGAGGCGATGGAGGAGCATGCCCATGAAGAGAAAAAGGAATCCTGATAAAGTGCAACATGTTGAGGCATCATCATCTTTTATCCCGCCTGATGTAGTTGAATTTGTACAGTTGTGAGATCCTCTTGTTCACGAAGTTGAAGAAGCATCTAGCCTCAGTGATAAATTTGAGGATCCTATTGAAGTCACCCCAGCCTTTGTTATTCCTGCACACGAAGATAAAGAGATGGTCATTTTCAGTCATGCTAATGATCTTATGAAAGAACCTTTGGATATGGTTGATGAACATATAGACACTTTCATACAGATTGGCAGATGCAAGTGGGATTTTGGTCATCTCATTTTTTATAGAGACCCCATTTATGACATTGAGGGTATCC
>ML803079.1:84307-102728 GCA_009831015.1 Picea engelmannii
GGAGGACTACTTTTCATGTGTGTATGATTCATATGTTTGGAAACCTGATGATGACATCACTACAGATTTATTCGAGGATGACCGGTTGTGGCATTTTCAGGATGATTTTTAGTCATCCCTTGGGATTTGTGATGCATATATTTTTGGGCATATAGACTTGTTGTGTCGTGACTCTCATCCACCCTCATCCTCAATTTTGGAAGAATACTAGGACGTGGCCATCTTAGAGTGATCATAGGCTCACTCTACAAAGAGGAAGTATTTTCATATTGAGGATTTCTATGAGGGTTCACAGATGAAGAGGCCACGTTTTTCTTTCTCTATACATGAGCCTATCCCTTACCTCATTCCTTCTTCTCAGGGAAATCATGAGGTATTCTTCGGATCTCTCATATATTCTCAATCTTCAGGAAGCAATGATCATACTAACGAAGATGAAGATGATTTGTCGTCTATATACGATAGTCCTCTTCAAAGATGGGTTGATCGAGCTTGTGGCTATCACTTCATGCAGGATTCCTTGGATGATCAGAGTTGCGGATATTATTTCTAGAAGGAGTTCCTCCCTCCCACCCATCTCCATGAGTTTCATTTCACGATTGATTATATATCTATTTATGTTCATGATCATTATGTGTTTGAGATATCTTTGTTGTTTTACATAATTAATCACAGGGGGAGATACTTTGATGGGATGATCAACTGGTTGCATTGGTTGTATGACTTCACCTGAAATCATCTATCTCCTGATCTTCAGGGCCCCAAGGCCCCTAGGTAAGTAGGTAGGTCATTTTTCTTTCCTTTCATTTGAATCTTGATTGCTTATATTAGTTTAGATTCATTTCATATTTCATTTTGCTCTACTTGCATATTGATTTCATGCTCAGTTTACAATTTTTTGAAAAAATGCTAAAATTGTATTTTCTAGATTAGTTTTCGTTTTTGGTTTTGATGTATATGGACGAAGGGTGATAAAAAAAACCCTAGATTTTATGGTTTTTTTTTCCAATGTAGGCACAATTCTACTAGGAGATGTTATGGTTCTCATGCACACTACAACAAGCACATGTCCCCAAGTAGGAGCCAAATGTTATCCCCATTTTGTGGGATAACTAAGAAGATGATGTCTCGAGGCCCTCGGGTTGTAGATATGGAGTTTCAGGAGACCACATGACTAGCAGTGTCCACTTTCACATACAGAAGCCCACTCTACCACCACATTATGATCCATTGTCAGCGCATCCACCACACCAGCTAGCTTTTGGAAGGAAGATGGGTCTTGCTCCATGCGGTAAAAGTCAGGTATTGTGGCAGGTAATCACCCTAATATGAAGCATTTAAACATGTTGTATTTAAGTTTCTTTTGATTATAGAATTCATGCTTGGACATTATGCTTTTGACCCTGTTTCACCTTAGTGAGTGTCATAGATTTCCTAGTAAGTGGTTAACCTTTGGGGAAGGTTTGTGACTGGGGGTCCCTTAAGGGGTTGTTGTACCATTCTCGACTATACTTACCACTTTCCGCTCATTACATTCCCATCATATTTCCCTCTTCTAGGCCCTTTGACTTCTTCACTAGAGTAGGTTTATCTCTAGAGTAGTGGTAAGTATGGCCAATCATCGAGATAAACCTCCAAAAAATCATGTATAAAATATTTAAATGCATCTACCACTACTAAAAATGGGAAAAATACAAAAAGATGCAGTAGATGGATAAGTATTAAACATACAGTTAGATAATACATCACGCAACATATAGTAATTGGTATGAAAGAACCTGAGTACACTGCGCACTAGAGAAATGTGACCAGGCAGAAAAAGCAGTGCATCAACTCTGAAAACAACCGGAAAATGAAAAAGCGATGATTGGAAAATTATGGCACGATAGGGAATTTATGGCACGACCTATAAAAGAAGAATATGCAAATGACAAAGACTCATTGTGACTTTGTGCAAACCAAAGATAAGGGAGAAAACTTAGTGCGAGCTGGTGATTCCAAGTTGTTTGCTTATGATTCATAGAAACCCTTCCAAATTTAACAAAATGGCACTCCCGAAGCTTGGAGATCCCAACCGATTCGCAAGGAAAATGCAAAGTGCCACGAGGACTGCACATGACATAGCAGTCGATGGAGAAAACTCAAACCAACCTGAAGGACTCGTGGATGTTGATGCCATTCCATCCCTAGTAATCAAACCAGTTATTCCGACTATCGTAGAAGAGAAGGATCAACAAAACCCGATAGTAGAAGAAATGGACATTGACTCGCTGAGCGAACTGCAAAACCCTAGCGCGGAGAAAAACCACACACAAAAAATTGGGTTAGGAGGAGCACAACCACAGGAACAATTGAATGAGGAAGATGATGAACGAACATAATCTTATGAGCCTAGGAAACATGTAGAAGAAGTGCAACACCTTGCAGCATAGCAAGTGCAACAATCAGAGGAACAAGTGCAAGTTGAAGACACTACAAACCAGTAGAACATAGAAAACTGAAGAAGAACATGACAATGAGGAAGAGAACCAAGTGGAAATAGCAGGGCCATCAGTAGGGAAAAAGAAGACAATGGAAAAACATGTAGCACTAAAAACACCAAGCAAGCAAAAGGAACTCACACTATCACTGCCACAGATACCTGAAGGAGTTAAAATACTTGATGACATGTTAGGATTTGTGAATAAGCTTAAATATGTTGACCATGATGTTGCAGACATGTGGAAGTTTCCCGAGTTCACGCAACAAGTTTATATGGAAAGTAAAGGAGAAGGACCATCAAAAGATCCCATACTAGAGCCAAAACAATGGATTGCAGGGCTATACAACACATGAATTATGAACCTGTTGGAGATTCCTCACTTTGGGAGGAAAAAGGACATGAATGCATGTGTAAAAGAATTATTGAAACAGGTACATAGAGGCATATTATGGATGGATAGACCTGTATCCATAGATGTGAACCTAATTGCTGAAATCACAGGATTACCTAAAGATGGAGCAAAACTAGAGCAATACTTGGATGACAAAACAAAAGAAAAATCCATAGAAAACGAGATAAATAATAAATATGGGAATGACAGAGGATCCAGGGGAATGATTATTAAACAAATAAATGAACCAACAACTAGGTTTGCGACAAAACTGATAGCATGCAAACTCTTGAGAAAATGTCGCAAAGAGGAAGCCCCTACAGGTGTAATAGCAGCAGTTGTGCAGTGTGCAAAGGGAAGCCTACTTAGTTGGGCTCCATATCTAGTAAAATTATTTTTGGATGATTGCAAGGATGTGCAAGACCTCGGTTCAGAATTTCATTATCCATGGCTAATCATATTGATAGTACTGGTTGGATGGGGATAACCAAAGTACAGTGGATTTTACCAGAGGCCAGGAAAATGTTGCGCAACAAAATACACAACCTTATGGCTAACTTCATATCCAAAGAAAAGGAAGGTGAATACTAACATTTTTTCCATGTATTATGATGAGATGCAGGAGAAGTTGGAAAACACATGGAGAAAACCACTAGAATTTGTGAGAGAGAATCAAGGAATAACCAATTTTCAAGCTTCAAGGCATAACATATGGATCCATGCTAAGAAGGATCCTAAAAAGGAATGGTTGCAATTAAGATATTGTGTCACAAGGGAAGAAGTACAGTGGGCTATGAAGGATTGGTATGAAGAGTGGAAGGTGTCAGTAATATCAAAGAAAATGCCAAAATATAAACAACAAGTAGAGACTAGACCTTCACAACAGTCAACCAGCCCAACAACGAACACAAGGAAAGCTACGGAGCACACAAAGGAAACAGGGGGTAGCACAACAACTAAAAAGCCAAGGCAAAACAACACTATACCAAAGGCTTCAACTCAAGAAAAGGAGCGCACAGAAGAAAGAAATGGAGGAACGCAGAATGATACCAATATTCTTATGCATGAGGAAATAAGAGGTGGAAATTTCCCATATTTGGATATGCCAACTCAAACCGCACAAACAGAGACACTTCCAAGGAAAATAACATTATTGCAGACAATAGGACAACGCAATAAAATGAAGGCACATAAGGGCATTCCTCAACTTACACTTACAGAGGATGATGCATAATTAGTAGCAAAAAAAGTGCAGGATCGCACGACGAAAGACTTGTATGATGTTGAGAGGCAAAGGGAGGAAATAGTGAAGAAATTGACAGAGGTCAAAGATGCATTGGAACAACTGCAGATTACTACATCACAACAAAAATATCATGCACAACAACAACAAACCTCTCAAGAAAGAATACTTCCAGAACATGAGATAGTGCAGATCATAGTTATGGGGAGTGAAAATTTATGTATCACCCAGGGGATGTTGCAGGTAGATGAAGCTACAATGCAGAGGCCACTGAAGGATATAGATCATTTGGACTTGTCACTGCCCAGGATTCCAACTAAAGCATTATACAAACTACAGATAAGTGTCACATAGGAAATCCAGTCAAGGGCCCGTGCAAATGCCACAAGCTTATAGTTGGCCAAGGAAGTAAGTAATACACTGGAAATAACTCTTAACCAAGAGAAGTTTGAGAGGGATGAAACAAACCAACACACTGGAAGAATAGAGAAGCAAGTTGAAGAAGTATTTAAAACCATTCATGACAATGAATAAGGAGAGAATATACCCATAGAGGGTAAAATTGAGAAAATAACACAAGCTATGGAGACATACAGAATCCAAATTACAGAGTTGAAAAAACTCTTAGTACCTAGTAATCCACCAGAAGTAAGAATACAAAGAGAGTAGGAGGCTACAAATCATACATAAATTATGACGCTTGTATTCCAAGCATTAACAGAGCTTTACAATAAGAGTGCACAACTATGGACAAACCTTTAGGAGGATGGGAAACTTCAGGAGTTGGACCAAAAAGAAGAAGGGATAAATACTACGATGCAAGAATTGAAGCAGAAGCAGAAAACTATGACAATACTTGACATAATGAAAAGTGCACAAAAGATGAAGAATCTACAAGCAAAGCTTAAGTCCATACAAGTATATAAGCAGTCCAGGTAGGCTCAGTTAGAACCATTACAAGAAGGAGCAGAACATATGCTTACTGAGATTGACACAACAAAGGGCCAAATTGAACAAGTTGACTTGGAGAGCGAGGAAATGTTGAAGGAACACATTACTGCGTAGACTGTGGAGATTATAGTAGAAAAGAACGTGCAGATAAAATCCCAAGTTGAAGAAATTACAAGCAGGTTTTAGGTGCTCGAGAAGTCAGTACAAGAATCACACACTACCTGAGTGGCTTGGGACGAGCCACAAGTGAGTGTTGGGCGCCTGTTGGCACAAGCCATTTTGGGGAAAGCCGCGGTAATTAATGAAGGCAATTAGGTAATGGACCAAAGAAGGGGCGTGCACTAGAAAATAGGGAAAAGCAATGCTAGGAAACCAGGAAAGTCAAAGAAAGGAAGAAAGATGTGGATCAATGAGGAAAACAATTGGATTTTTGACCAACTGCGATCAAGGAGTTAGAAAGTGGACAAACCTAATCCACCTAGGGTTAGTGGGTTAAGGTTTTGGTCAATTTTGTAACGAGTAATTAACCCCTTTTGTAATATAAATATATTGTTGTGAGATAGCGGAGATAAGAGATAGATACAATCAGAGAGACAAACAGAGCAAGAGAGCGAGAGAGAAAGATTGAGGATTGTGAATAATAGAGATATATTAGATCCAACATTATAATCGAGGGTAAGGTTGTAGGTCATGGGTTGGGGAGCCTACTGTGGTCTTGTCATCCTTTGAGTGGAAGTATGCATCCTACGAGGGTTATTCCATAGGATTGTCGGGTGGGAGAAAGAAATGTAATGCACGCAGTGCTATAACCTTGATGCAGAATAATAAAAGAGCCAAGACAACCAAATCTTTGTGGACGTATCCCATGGGGGGGTGAACCACGGTAAGGTTGTGTCTCAGTGTGGAATGCTTATTTTATTTCTTGCAATTGTTTAGTTGTGATGAATGGATTAATCTGTTAGTAGTAAAATGCAGTGCACAATAGAGTAACCAAGATAATTAGTGCAGAATAAACCCTAAATGAATGCACTGATTACTAAGTGGTAGATCTAAGATATAATGATGTGTTGATGTAATAGAATAATAAATATGATGTGCTTTGAGGTAGACAAAATGTCTCTCATCCCCATAGAAGTCTCCCTTCCAAGACTGCAAACATTTGGGTTCTGGATTCACCCATAAGCCATCTCGGGTGAAATTGCATTCTGCACTCTATGCGCAGTGTTGCCTTCTGGTATTCAAAAGGGTCGATGGTTTGTAGGGTTTTGTTGGAAACCTAAAGTAGAACCCGGGTCAGCCCATAAAGCTCCAACAATTTGCATTTGAGTGTGGTATATGTCAGTTATGACAACTCTATTTTACTACTCAACATCGTGACAATATTAAGCATGGCACTTGTGAAATTTGAAAAGAACATGTTTTGTTCTATCCCTAAATTAGATCAATGATAAAAATCAAGATTATTTCTTATGCTATGACCTTCCAAGCCTATTAAGTTTATTAATTTGATATATATAACTTAGTTTATGTGATCTAGAGTTTGGTATATGGATATGCCTTTTTCATGTGAAAAAAAAAAGAATACAATAAAAAAATATCATGATGAAGTTTGGGTTTTTATATACATACATATAAAAATGGTATGTGGCATATATCAAATATAACAAGAGGAGAAATACTATCGAAGTATAGAAAGGTTTAAAGCTAGGATAATAAACTCATGATATAGCATTTGGTATGGTCACTTTGATATGAGAGGTGTTACAAGGAATATAATTTTAATACAAAAGTATTAACCTTGGTTTATTTATACGGATAGACACATTGATACAATTGTCACATGGTACATGTTCAAATGATATATTTGGAAATAACATTTAATTGAAAAGGCATTGACTTTGAGGTTTACATAGTATATGGTGTATGGTATGTGTTAATGAATACAAGTTTTATGTGGTATCGAGGTTGTTATAGGCGCATGGAATGTGTTATATGGTTTTGTTTGATATGTGATTTATGTTGGAGGCATGCATGCATGTTATTTGGTTTTGAATGGCGACGTGATGGGATGGCCATGCATGGAATAGTAAGGACGTGGGCATTTACTCCACAGTCCCGTGTTTTATCACCTTATTTTGCTTTGGATTTTGGTCATTTCGTTCAGATTGGATCTATGGTGAGAGAGCTCAAGCTCGGCCTTGAAACCCTGCACTTGGTGGTTGCAACAATAGTCTCAACATCAAATAACTAGTATAAAAATCTCCTAGGCAAGGTATGTACTCACCAGTCTGTTGAACATCTCTTGCATCTGTTTTGCGAAGTAATGAGTTAGCAATGGCTCTGGTTTCTTATTGGTATTGAGTGTGTATTTTATTTTCCCTACTTTTTCACTCATATAATGGAAATATTGTGGATATTGATCGAGGGTTTCTCTTTGCAAAGGAAAAGAAAATGATTTTGTTTCTTCCTTCTACCGAACACATTATTTTCTTGATTCATTCTTCACTTTCCATTTCTCTGAAGATTTATTAGCCATGGCTCTTAAAATGAAATGAGTTGAACCCATCTTTTGTAAAAAAATTGTGAGTTGAGACCTAGGTTCTAATTATTGAATAATTTGTCTACATATTGATATGCCCAGTCTTAAAAAAAATTCTTACTTTGTTGAGTATCGTTATGGGTTCAACCCATATTGGTTACAATGGATATTGGTCGCATGTTGATTGGATTATGTTTGAACCCACATCTGCATAACAAATATGCATTCAGTCATGGTTCTATTTCAAATTTAAATAAGCTTATAGTTTCCCATTGTTGAGAGCTTATGTGAACAACATCGAAATGGTTTTATTTATGTTGATTATGGGTCAAGTTTTGAACCCATGCCCTTAATGGATGATTGATTTTGGATTGGGTTTTAAAGTTGGATATGGGTTGTTCGCTCTTACATTATTTATGCAACCAACAAAGATTTTAGTTGACTCTTGTTATTTTGTTGAGTTTGTTATTTGGGTTTGAACCATGTCGTATAAAGATTGGTTACAAGGTTGCATATGGTTTAATGGAAACCATATGTGCTGACCATATCCCTTCTCATTTTCAAAATGTCTTGAGCTCTCAGTTATGGCAGACTTTGGGTTTGGATTGTATTTTGGGTAATTTATAAAGATATGTACAGTCTGTAACTCGACCTTGTCACTGTTCTTGGTCAAGAAATAAAACTTCACGCCCTGTTAAATCTCTCAGGTGGCTACAACTAAACCATTATTTATTGCTTGAGTTCGAATTTCATTCAGGTCTATAAGAGATTTGAATGTTCGGTTTCATCTATTATATGGCTCCGTTTCACTCAAAATTCGTGATTAATTTGATAGATTATGAGTCAATTTGTTTTTGTGTCTTTTCAGCTCAAGCCCATGCATTGTTTGTTATTGGAGGTCGATTTCATTTGATTCTCTTTGGGCCATAGATATTGGGTTCGAATTTATTTTTAATATTTTTGCAAACAATACCGAATGCTCATAATGGAGAGAACTGGGTTTGCATTGAAAAGTATTGGTTGAAAACATTGTTAGTTGGGCATTCAGATAGTATGCGACAAGTTTGAGTTGTTGAATATAAAGATACAATGCATATGTGGCAAAAGATTAAAGTTTTGATTAGTATGGAAAGGTTTTTATTTTTATTTTTATGAATAGGGCATTATCCCCACATCATGTATCACTTTCTAGAAATTATTCCCAAGTTCCCCAAAACATAATTCATTTAAATTTCATAGAACTACTCCCTTTTTTATGTTATTAATTAAAATAGGTAAAAAAGGAGACATATAAGCAATTTGTTTTTTTATTTGGGACATACTTGAATGTCGTGGAAAATAGTTTATGGGTATTCTAAAGTGAACAATATACAGGTTATTGACACAAGATATGAACATAATTAATTGATTGTTTATGTATTATGAACATGAAATGTTTCATTCATTCATGTCATCTTATAACATTTTTCACAAATTATAAATCTCTTGTCATTATTCCTTATTTCATTTTCATTCACTACACATGTTCAAAGAAAATAATGACTATTTATACGAAGAAGTTTGGTAAAAATGTACAGTTCAGATGTTTGGAACAACAAGTAAAGAAAGGGTTGTCTATTAGATTATGGTTTTACTTCCTTGTTTTCCTTCATTCCCATTCATTTTCCCTTTGCATGGTTGATTGCTTTGTCTTCCTAAGAGCCATTGTTAATTCATATGAAAGCAAAATAGTATTAGATGTTTGATATATCGTGTCTTGTATATTTACTAATTGGAATATTGATGCATATAGATGAGCTTTTTCATTCGCGACAGTAACTGCAGAGGAAACAGGGGTAATAGAGGGTGGAGAGGAAGAGCGCCTAATGTTCTGGAAAGCAAGGAAGAAACAAAAGGATAAGATTCTCAATACAATTTGACGCCAACTCAGAAGAGTTCAATCCGCTGGTGCAAACTGGCTACTTGAACCTTGTTGGACATCCTGCCTTGCCTCCACCCCAAGCTCCTATTGATCCTCCTTTGTAACTTCGCTCGAGTATTGCTGACTATCCTAAACCTCCTATGCAACCAACCAATGATAGTTGGGAGAACATTCCTACAAATCCTCCTTTTGGCATAGTCCATTGGCCTAATGTTCCATTGCCACCACCTCCTCTTATGCATTTTATGCCTCATGTTTCTTTTATTGCCTCTATGGCTCATTTTGTCCAAGTTCCCAGAAGCTACAAAGTACTGCCTAGTGAACCTCAATTAGACAAAGGAAAACAACCTGCAAAGTAATCAAGATCTAAATCATCTCAAGCTTCATTAGTATAGTCAAAACAACCCCCAGTTCAGTCTGAAAGTAATGAAAGAAAAATTGCATTTAGTGATATGCACCCTAAGATTGAGAAAGTAGAAGAAAAAAACTTTGTTGATCAAGACTTACTTAAGCACATGGATGCTCTTTCAGAGGGAAGTAGACAGAGAGAGGCAACATCAAACAAAAAATACTATTTCTAGTTTATTTTAAAGTTTATATGATGAGATTTCTACCTTGACATTTGATGCATATTTTTGGGACATCAAACACATGGTATTATTTTTGAAAAACTTTTAGTATCATGCCATTATGATATTTTTTGGGAGACATAAGTGTTTGATGTGGCTTGATTCATATTGGTTACTTTTTAGTGTATTTTATGATGGTATTTAATTAAATTTTGGAGTTACAATAGAAATGTTGAAAATAAAAGAATAAAAGTTTTAGAGGGACCCCACCTATTGATTATTGATTATTTACCGTTATTATAAAATGAATTTCTCCTCTCCTAACTAAAGTTATTTAATTTTATACCAAAAGTAGTTTAACTACTCAAACTACTTTTGGAAGACATAAAAGGAGGAGAGCAAGACAAATGAGGACAAGAGAAAATAAAGAGACGTACTTTTGATAAAGTTTGCTCTTGCCTCAAGTGAGAATATATGTTCATTCATTCATTTATGAGTTTCTTTAGAGCTAAGTTATCTTTTTTATAGCAGGGTTATTCTAAAGGTGATGAATAAATGTCTAGGAAGAATCGATTATTGACATGCTCCAAGGTCATTCATTCATCTTGAAAGTATGTTTAGTTTTAATTGAAAGTTATGAATTACTTTAGTGTTAATTAATGCTAGTTTTGTAGAGTCAAGACTATGAAACACTTGTATTTTGGATTGATCCAGTTCAATTTTTAGTTCTAATCTTCTTCTTTTGAGACACTAGTTGTCTATGTATGAGTCAAATTGCATCTTAGACTTCTAAGTCTAAATTTGATCCAAACCCTCACAGGGGGTTGAAAAGATAAAATTGGTTGTAACTCATATTGATATCAATAAAATCATCTGATGATTTCTTCTCATTTATGAGACTTTTTGTGCACTAAATTTTAAGATTTATGTTATCTTGCATTTGCTTAGTCAATTGTTTTATAAATTTCATTTTTGCAAGTACATTTTTACTTTGAAATTTTATTTGCATCAAAGCATACAAATTTATATAATAGCATGAGATCCTAGAACTTATTTCTTGAGGTTTGGTTGAGATTTTTGACAGGTTATAAGCCCAGGGTGATAATCCCGCCTATCTCACCTAGCCCAATGAGATCCAAAAATGCTTGAGTGATTATTTTTCCATTTCTCCCATCAACAAAAGCTTCCCTTGGTAAAACTTTGAATATCAATAACCAAATAAGTCTTCTTTAAGAGAAAAAGCTAATGAATTTTCTACAAAAACACAACACAATCTTTGCATGGGAATACAAAGATATGATAGGTATTCACCCAACTATTTGTAAACATCATATCTATGTTAATGATAATGCACATCCTATTAGGCATCCTTGATGTTGAATGAATCCAACCCTCAAGGACATTATCAAAATAGAATTGCAAACAAGTCTTAGATGATGATTTCATCTACCCCATCTCAGATGACAAATGGGTTTCATTGCTAGTTATTGTGCCCAAGAAGGGAGGGAAATCAAAAGCATGTGTACATTATTGAGAAATTAATAAGGCAACTAGGAAGGACCACTTTCCTCTACCATTCATTGATCAAGTACTGAATACCCTATCTGAGAAAAAATAATTTTCCTTCATGGATGGTTTTAGTGGATATAACCAAATACAAATTGCTTATAAGACCAAGATAAAATCACCTTCACATGTCCATGGGGTACCTTTGCCTATAAAGTCTTGCCTTTTGTTTTATGTAATGCTCTGGCCACATTTCAAAGAGTTGTCAACGACATCTTTTTAGACTTTATCAATGACAGTGTAGAGGCATATATGGATGAATTTACGGTATAGGAGGACACTTATGAGGAAGCCTTATCCAACCTAGAAAAAGCACTGCAAATATGCAAGGATATGAATATGTCCCTCCACCATGAAAAATGCTTCATACTAATGAATGAAGGTATAGTATTAGAACATCATGTTTCAGCTACAGGCATCAAAGTAGACAATGCTAAAAATTTAGTCATTCAAGACTAAAGTTTTAGCAACCCCTGCAAAACAATGTGATGTTTGAAGCTTCCTTGGCCATGTTGGCTATTATAGAAGATTCATTCTTGATTATAGTAATATTTGTTTCCCATTATTTGTCCTCCTTACAAAGGATGTTGAATTCTCATGAACTCCAGAATGTAAGACAACCTTTTACAATTTAAAACAAAAGCTAATCTCAACCCTTGTACTGAAAATACCAAGTTGGAAAATCCCTTTTCATATCCATACAAATGCTTTAGAGAAGGCCTTAGGTGTTGTCACAGGGTAGCATGAGGATGCATAAAAGTATGTTGTTTAATTTATTAGAAAAAAATTTGCTAGAGCATAATTAAATTATATAGTTACCAAGAAGGAATTTCTTGTTGTGGTGTATGCCATTAATAAATTTAGACATTATATTATAGGTTACACCATTTTTGTCCATACTGACCATGTTGCAATTAGATATCTCATGAATAAGCCTACTATTAGTGGCATAACAATTAGATGGTTACTTTTGTTGCAAGAGTTTGATACAACAATATTGGATAAGTCTGGCAAGGAGAATGTTGTCGAAGATATACTGTCTCATTTGGAAAACAACCCAGAAGAAGAATTGGTGTATGACACCTTCATCGGTGAGAATTTGTTTGCAGTGTCTTTGTAGATTCCATGGTTTGCCAACATTGCAAACTATCTTGTCTCTATAAAGTTTCCATGACATTTCTCTCATAAAGAATGTTGCAAAATCATTAGGAAGAGTGCTCCATATAGCTTGATTCAGGGATATATCTTCAAAATGGGACTTGATCATGTGCTTTTTTGTTGCCCTGTAGAAGATGAAATCTATGATGTGTTTCAAGCATGCCATGATTGACCCAATTAAGGGCACTTTGCAGCCAAAAGAACAACTCTTAAAGTTTTACATGCAAGTTATTATTGGCCAAATCTACACAAAGATGCCAGAGAATATGTCAACAAGTGTGATAAATGCTGAAGGATGGGTAGACCCACACAAACTGATGAAATGCCTCTACAACCTCTAATTTGCTTTGAACCATTTGACAAATATGGTTTAGACTTTGTTGGCCCAATAAATCCTCCATCAAATAAAAAGAACTACATCGTTGTTTGTATGGATTATCTTACCAAATGGGTGGAGGTCAAGGCACTTATAGATGCCAAAGAAGAAAATGTTGTAAATTTCTTACATGGGAACATGTTCACAAGGTTTGGAAGTTCCAAGAGAAATAGTAAGAGACCAAGGCTCATAGTTCACTTCCAATATAATTGAGGATTCATCAACACGTTATCGGGCATAAGAAATCTGCCTCCTATCACCCACACAAATGGACAAGCTAAGGTTACAAACAGATAACTGGAAAATATACTCATCAAGATAGTTTAGATTCACAAAGAAGACTGGGCACACAAACTAGCAGAAGCAACTTGTGCCTATAATATAACATGGAAGACAACAATTGGCTTCACACCTTATGAGCTGGTATATGGAAAATTTGTATTTTTGCCAATAGAATTTGAAATAAGGACACTTAGGACAACATTACATCTAGGACTTAATATTTTTGTAGAACATAAAGAAAGAATTCATAATCTCAATGCTCTGGATGAGATTCAATAGTAAGCCTTGTTTCATATAGAAATAATTCAACAACAAAAAAGTTGTAGATCGGGCCCTCCTTTGTGACTCCAGATTTATAGATTTCAAAGGGAAGCTAAGAATAAGATGGCTTGGGCCATGTGAAATAGATCATATCTTTGACAATGGATTTGTCAGAATTATCACAGTTTATGAAGAAAAAACACTACTCCTCATCAATGGACACTGCTTAAAGTTGTATAAAAAACCATTGACTAAAGAGGAATTCAATTCAACTCTACAGGGAAGCAAAGAAAGCATCAATGTCATCGAAGGCTTCTTCGCCTTCAATTCTAAATAGTACATTCCATTCTATTTTCTAAAAAAGAAAAGAAAAAAGAGGGAAATAAAGTTCTTATGATGAAAACCCACAAAGGCATCATAAGCCAAAGAGGGTTTACACACGAAGACACACACTTCACATGTTATTTCCATATTTGTTTTGTTCATGAATATGATAGAAATATGATCAAACATAGAAGTTAAAAGCAATACAAAACTGATAGGTGTTGCCATTGGGTTGACAAATTCATCAAGTAAAATCTATTGAAATCTACCAACTTGCACAATCCAATCCAACTCACTGGCTCATGTAACTCAAGTACAACACTAAGCATCTTATGTCTTTGTTATTGAATTACCATTGTTAGCTATAAAATCACCATGGTCAAACCTACCCTACTACCCTAAGTCATTCATCAACCAATATTTCGACAACCTTTGAGTTGTTAAGTGGTCACTAGTGCAAACTTACCACCACTTCATCGGCTAGCATGTCAATTTGTACCACTGATTTAGTATGAAAACGCTGCAACAGAAAACACAAACAATCAATCATGGATGACAAATGCCAGTTTAATGTCATCATCATTTTTCATAGTGCTTAATCACGTGGAGGAATGCTCCTTTATCCAAAAATAAATTTTCGATCACCTTGGAGATGTGCAAATAATGACAAAACAAGCGGTACTTATGAATGGGCAAGATTTGCTAGTTGCAGTAACCAATTGGAATGAAACCAAGCATGAGTGAGCAACATACCCATTCTCATCTATAAGAATGCTACGTAGAATGGTAGTTTTGATTGATTGTGGTAGAGAAAAGAACAATAATAGTGGACAACGTAGTTGATTGTGATTTTATGTAGCTATAACATTTTTGTTGTCTTTGTTAATATGATTTATTCTTTTGCCAGTATGCCATAAGCCTATGGTTGGTAGGGAAACTATTGTGTGATTCAACATTTTGTAGAATAGGTTTATCTTCCAACATTTGAATTTCCCTTTCAATTTTCATTTCTTTTATGTATCATTAAGCACTTACATTATACTTTACTTTCAATGATGATGTTTAATTATGAAGGAGATAAGGTGTTTTGTAGCATCAACCATTGAGCCATAAGACATTCCCATGTCCAGAAGACTCCTGCCACAAGTTATGGTTCTTTGTTGTAGGTAACTACATATCAATCAAATGGTTTCATTCCCTAAAAATAAAAGGATATAGAATTCATTCAGTAGTTGATTTCCACACTTGATGATTACATAAACTTTGCATGGTGGTTCACAAGTCTACGATTCCCCTAGTTGATAAGTTGAGTGTGATTACTCGATATTCAATAACCTTTGTTGTTGCAATAGAGAAGTGAGTTGCTTTATGCCAGAAACCTAAGGAAGGTTGTGAGGTGAGTCACACTAATACCAAGTGCTAGATTAACAATTCATAATGAAATAATACTACATATTCATAAAAGTGGGTCTGCATTGATTAATGTCTTAAAGTACATTATTCAAGGTGAATTCTAACGGTCAATCTTAGGTACTACACTCAAGGTTGATCACCACTTAAATCCATGGAATCAAATAAGCTTGCTTGTGTATCGATTTCATTAAATTTGATTACTAGTATTTGCACAAGTTTGTTGTCAACTTGCTCATAATTGATCACTTGATGTAGCATTTGCATGGGACCATCAAACTTCTTGTTAGCATTTGTTAGGCTCAATTRTTGACAYATTGAGTTGTCTTAGTTGTATAGGGAATTTGGTCATTGACATAAGTGTTRAGCCCAGTGCAAGTGAAAGAACTTAGGTGCAAGCACATAATTCAATTTGACATTGACACAAACTAAACTAAGTGATATTACCATATCATACAACTTTGAGATCATTGAAAGACCAAAAGATTATACCAGAATAGGGAACATAAGGTGACACATACTTAGAGAGGAATCATTATCTATAAAGCAAAGATCACAATCCTTCCCTTAAACATGTAAAGTATATTTTAGCACAAAAAATGGTAAATGTGTTGGACATAACTAACTAAAAATATATAGAAAACACTTCATTAAGTTATAAACAAAGCAAATTTAATCAATAGTTGATTTTGTAGCTGTCTTCACATAAAAGCAAAAAAAACAAATCTTATTTTCATGAAGCATCCACTTAACAAAATAATTTACACGTTTGTTTTTTATTCATATTTGTGCAAATGTACAGTTCAAAGATATATTCATGTTTATTAGGTATTTATGTTCTCATTGTAACTTGGGAGGTTTGCCTTAATGACTTCTAACTTTTTTTGTTCTTATAATATCTGGTTTATAATTTTACTCATTATAATCCTAAAGATTTACCACAATTTCCAAATCACTCTTCTAATTTTTTTTAACAAAATTGCCTAAAGAAACCTAAGACACTCTCCAAATCACCCTCCTTGAATTATCCAACAAAATCACTTAAAGAGAAAATGGATTTATCTTTTGGTGTATGCATTGAAGACATTGATCTCTTCACATGTTATAGGGAAAATTTTATGCAATTTTTTTGGAGCGATGATTTTGTATCCTTTTACCAACTTAATGTAAATGCTAGTGAGATATAATTTGACATATCATATTAGACATAAGATACTTATCAAAAGAGAAGTAAAGAGGCATGGTTAATAGCTAAAAACCCATTCAAAAAACACCATCGGCCACCTAATTAAATCAAGAGAAATAATGAGCACAAAACCATGTATTGTAGTATCTTCCTCATTTTGGTGGTAATCATTAGACAATGAACATTTCTTTTAGGAGAAATATACAAATTATATATAACAAAATACTACTTAGTGTAAACATTTGCTTTAATTTTTGAAAGTAGTGGTGAAGCCAATGTCACTCTTATATCTTAAGAGACAACTTCACTCCTATTGGTTAGTCTCCCTAGTATGAGAAAGTGAAACATAATTTAGATTCTTGAAATTTTGAAGGGGATCCATCTTCATTGTCTTTAGTAGATGCATAGAAACAACTGATGACAATAAACGTCCCAACAATTATTAATATGGACACTTGGAGCATTGCAATTAGGAGAAATTCAGGTAAAAATGACAGAAATGGAGAAGCACGATTGTCTATTTTAGACAAATGGTTATGTATGGTTATATTTGTTACTAATATTAAACAAATGGTTATGTATGTTTATATTTGTTACTAATATGTTAGATCGAGTGAATGAGACTAAAACTTATATATTAGAGCATAAATCAGACTCTACAAGGGTTAAAGTCTCAACAAAATCAATTATGAATACATATGTTCTTTATGACAATATAATTATGTGTGTTTAGTTCCCAAAAAAAGACAATGGATTGATTTTATGGGGTAAAATATAGTTTTTTGGACAACAATTCTTGATATTGGTACAAATTAACTTTGGGGTATGTCGTGGCCACATCCTACCACGTAACCTTGCAAAATTGACTTCGACATAAAGCTCACCATGTGGACCCACCTTTCAAATTAAACTAAAAAAGAGCACAAGCATGAAAATTTGAGAGGCATTTTCTTGGTGGATGTCAAGAGCATTTACACCCCTTAGTATTGATGTAGTGTTGATCATTGTTTTCACTTGATTGTGGTGCAACATTGGGTGTGTTTATACATTTTTGTGTATTTTTAATGGATTTTGATGTAAGGTATTGGAAACACCTATGCCATTAGTGAGATATTAGTAACCCTCTTTTGGATACAAAATGCTATGAGCATTTTTATTTGTTTAGTGGTTAATCATGTCTCAATTGTGATTCAACTGATTTTAGGTTGCTGGCAAAACTACACCCAATCTAAACCAACAATGGATAGACTTACACAACCAATGAACTCGGTCCATTAACTAGGTCTTCTAGCTGAATCTGACATGTAGAAAGTTTTATTTTGCTTTGAATATATTACATATCCAAATCAATTTGGTTGTTAGATACAATACAAGGGAGCAAGGGGTGTTCGGGGCAAGGCACCAATTTGTTTCAAAACCTCAAAAATGTTTGAAGTCAAAATTGAACAGTGACACCATCCACTGATTGATTTACTTTTTAATAGAGTATTTGTCTGTGTGGGAAGCACATAAATAAACAGAAGAGGAGGAGGAGGAGGAGACGGAGAAGCCGCTGCGATGTCAGGAGGGCGATATCTTCAGTACTCTCCGGCAGCCAGAGCTCCCTCCCCTCAGATGGGAGGGATGCGGACCTCATCAATGCCTGCAGACCACGATACGTAAAAACTTTTGCCCTTGCAAATCATTCATTAAAGCCGTGTTTCATTTGAGATCTGCGTGTGAAATCATTCTCTCTTTCATATCTGTTTTTAGAAGTTTATAT
>ML803079.1:151660-169210 GCA_009831015.1 Picea engelmannii
TGACTCTTCACTTTCCTCCTCAATTTCTCTTGAAAAGTGTGCCTCCATCTCTCTCAAATGCTGTCTTTATTGACTCATTAATGAGTAACTGCCCTAACCCTAGATCTCCAAAGAGATAGACGGTCAAGATTAGATCTTGCCCTCTTGAGATCAACAGTCATGACTTAATCTTTCATTGAGTTCACTCAAATCACTTAAGTGACCCAAACTTCATAAAGTCACTTTTACTCATTAAATTATAAAAGACCCAACTTAACTTTATAAAATCATCTTTATAAACTCACTTAAGAAAGACATTTGCTCGTCACTTCTGCATGTTAGGCACGACCGATGCAGAAGTACCTCCGAGCTACCAAAAGCTAGCAGATCCTATCTATGATATTGATGATGATTCTAGAATCAAAAGTGCAAATTTTGGGTCTTATGGACAGACAGCCTAACATAGTGAAGGAATATGAAAGTTATTTTGTGATGCATGAACAGCCGTGTTTTCTCACTGAAGGAGCTGATTTGGTAGTGTACAAAAAGGAAATTTTTCGTGCATGTGTGTTCACAGCTCATATTATTTTTATACATACAAATCTATCTGAAAATGGTATTTTGGAGGTTGAAATATTACCTAAACAACAGCATGTTCAATCTGGGGTTAATTGCATGGATTTTAAGCCTTATTGTCAAGAAAGGCAAGCATTAGGTCATGAGTATATGTATTATTTTATATCTCATTGGTATTCTCATGACCTATCCTTATTTTTTATTGATGGAAGCAAGGAAAGGCAACAATGCTCTTGCAGATTTTTAGTGGAGCAGCCCTCAAAGTCCCTCTTGCTTGATGATTTGAAGAGTCGTGATAATGGGTTGCCTTATGCTTCTGTCAAGATAGATGATAACATCAGCCCCATCAATCATTGGATAGAAGAAGCTTGCATTGATATGTGCCAGCCTTGGCATGGTTTGGGTGTTCTAATTCATAATAAGGAGCTTACTTCAGATTTGTGCCAACTTCTCATAGGGATTCCAACCTATCTTTGCTTAATGACAGATGTATCCTTGTTTTGGCTTCTAACCAAACACAAGGAAAAGCTTCATGATGTTGATGATCTCATTGCACTAGCTTTATGATTTCACTTAGCATCCTTAGTGCTAGATTAGCCTTGTAGGATTAGGAAAGAATAAGCTCATATGAGCAGTAGACTAGGATACTTGTGTGCTTTCCTTTCATGCATTGCTTTGATTGCCTTAGAATAATGGTTCGCTTTACTTTTCATGCATTTTCTTTAGAGCAGTGGTGTGCTTTCTTTACATGCATTGACTTAGAAAAAACTTGCAAAGTCATATAGCATGGTTAGCCGAGGTGGTAGAATCGCCATGTTATTGTGTTGCTGATATTCGGGGCAAGTGTTACACGTGTGTGGATCACAGGTTAGGAAAGAGATTCTGAAGTTCTCATACAATTTAATACTAAGAGTGCATGTCCCCGAGTTCGAGCCAAATGTTGCCCCTTCATATGATGTGAGGATGTTGCATGTGCTGTTAAATTTCGCTAAATCCCAGATCAGATTTCTACTTCCAATAAAATTTACTTTCAGATGCATGCAATGCAAGCACGGAAATCAATGCATGCACAATAAAATTTCAGATCTGATATTTACGAACAGAAATAGACTGAGCTTAATAACATGCATGCACAGCGGAAACTTAAGCAAACCAATCACACTTTTGACACAGTATTTTTTGGGTAAATACCCCTGGACAACCCCAAAGCGAAAACCACCAAAATGAGATTTTTATTGAGACGGCCCACAAAGAAGAATTCAGAAATTATTACAGCAATTAATGAGCTTGTACTTAGCTCACAAATCTCGAGAATCATGCCACAGCAAATTGCCTTGAAAACCATGCAACCACAGATCAGAAATCTGCCTAGATTTCCGTCCAGCCTGCCTTGGGATTTGCACCCAGCCTGCACACTTCTGCTGTATGGACCTGCCTTGGAATCCATGCCCTACAGCCACATGTGCACCATTGGGAAACGTGCCAATGTTGTTGTACAGATCTGTTGTATGAATGGGCTGCCTAGGGAAGTGCACCCTCCTTGGGAAACATGCCAATTCCTTGGGAAATGCGCCCAAGCTGCTGCATGCAAGTTTTCCTCTTCCTCTTCTCCTCAGCTCTCTCTCTCACCTGTCACAAGGATGGGTCGATTTCACTTTTTCCGACTTCTATATTCTCCATATCTCCAACCTCGTAATCATCACCTCGATCTACGGATGAGATCGACTTAGATATACGGTCACGACATAATCTAAAGTTGACTAAATTTTGTTTTATGAACTTGAGCAAAGTCAACATTAATTAATAATTAATTAATGTACTTTAGAGAAAAGGTCACTTTATAAAAATAAAATAAGCCCGATAAAGTTTCCGAACGACTTATGCATGCTTCGACTCTGAGCCAATGCAGAAGCACCTGTTCGAGCTACAATAATTTAATACTCCCTCTTAGGGAGGAAGGTGTTATGCACCACCCCCAGCTTATCTCTGAAAAACACAAACTTCCCTTTGATCAAAGCTTTTGTGAGGATGTCAACAACCTGCTCAACTGTAGAAATGTACTGAAGCTTCACAACTCCTCTCTAAACATAGTCCCAGATGAAGTGATACATGATCTCTATATGCTTAGACCTGTCATGGAAAACTGGATTCTCCGAGACTTTAATGCAACTCTGATTATCACAGTAAATGACGGTCGGTTGCAACTTCTAACCAAATAATCCAATGAGTACCTTGCGAATCCATATGGCCTCACAACTCGCATGACTGGCTGCCATATACTCTACCTCTATAGAGCTCAATGCTACTGACTTCTGCTTCTTACTAAACCAGGACACAACGGCCAATCCCAAGTTGAAGCAGCACCCTAAGGTGCTTTTCCTGTCAACTGCACTGCCTACCCAATCCGAGTCTGTGTAACCCATAAATCTGACTCCATACCCCTAAACATAGCTCAACTCATAATCTATTGTACCTCGTAGGTACCTAAGCACATGTTTTTCTACCACCCAATGCACCCTCCTCGGCTCAACCATGAACTGACTAAGGGTGTTGACAGCAAAACAGATATCCGGTCTAGTGTTGACCAAATACATCAAAGAACCAATCAATTGTCGATACAAAGTGGGATCAACACACTCAAACTCAGAAGCATTCAGCTTCTTCAAGTTGGTCATCATAGGCATAGACATAGGCCTACAATCCATCATCTCAAATCTCCTCAAGATATCCATTGCATATTTTCCCTGTCCCAGGAAAATCTGACCTGTCCTCTGCCACACCTCCAATCCCAAAAAATAATGCATCAACCCGATGTCCTTCATCTCGAGCTCTGAAGCAAGATCTCGCTTGCACCCCTCGATGAGTTTCTCTAACCCAGTAAGAAATAGATCATCCACATACAAGACAAGAATGAGAGGATCCTCACCAACCAAAATGTAGTAAAGGTTGGGGTCCGCCTCACTTTTCTCAAAGCCCATCTGCTAAAAGTAGATATCAATCCTCGAATACCAAGCTTTGGGAGCTTGCTTGAGCCAATACAATGCTTTCTTCAACCTACATACATGGGACTCTCTCCCATACACCTCAAAGCCTTGAGGTTGTTCGATGCACACCTCCTCCTCAATGATCCCAATCAGAAATGTGGTCTTTACATCCATCTGATGTATCCTCCACCCCATCTCTACTACAATGGAAATGACTGCCCTGATAGAAGTGTACCTTGCAACTGGTGTGAAGGTCTCCTCATAATCAACTCCCTCTATCTGTGAGAAACCTCTCACCACAAACCTCGCTTTGTATTTCTCCACATTGTCGTCTGCCACATGCTTGATCTTATATATCCACTTCGAACTGACCACAGATTTCCCTTCCGATCTCGGCACTATATCCCACACATCATTCTTGATGATGGAGGAATACTCCTTCACCATGGTATCCCGCCATACCTGTCTCTTTGAAGCCTCTTCAAAGTTGGAAGGCTTAGAATCAATAATGTCGTTGTGGTGGCCTGCTCTCCTTGAAAGTTCCCTTGGGTGCCGCATGCTTCTCTGCATCTTTCAAGGTCTCTTGAAGCCATCTTGGCCTCTTCTTCCCTGAAATGGTAGTGGCCTCCTTTGTGGAAGGAGCCACCTGCACCTCCTGATCTGAAGACTGAGGATCTGAAACCTATGTTGTAGATCTCTCCTCAACCTTTAAAGCCTCATGCTCCTCTGTCTCTGCTGGAGGTGAATCATGTGACCTCCTAAAGGCCCTATCCTCCTCGAACTTCACATCCCGTCTCACAATTGTTTTCCCCAGTGCAGGTACAAATCCGGTAGGCCTTTGAAGTCTCACTATACCCAACTAATATGCCTTTCTCTGCAATGGGCTCCAGCTTCGTCCTCTTCTCCGAAGGAACATGAGAATATGTAAGACACCCAAAAATCCGAAGGTGTCCAATCTCAGGCTTTCTTCCAATGAAAGCCTCCTCGGGAGTCTTACTCCCCAACACCCTATGAGGACTCATGTTTTGAATGTAGACTATTGTATTGCATACTTTTGCCCACAAGAACATGGGTAGATCCTAGTCATGTAGCATAGACTTCACAGCCCCAATGATGGTCGTGTTCTTTCTTTCTACAACCCCATTCTATTGCAGGTTGTACGAAATTATTAGCTCACTCTTGATTCATGCCCGTGTACAGAAGCTCTTGAAATCGTTGGAGGTATACTCACCCCCATTGTCAGATCTCAACAACCTAATCTTCCTTCATGTCTGATTTTCCACAAGAGCCTTAAACTCTTGAAATCGACTGAAGACCTCATCCTTGGTCTTCATGAAGTAGATCCAGGTCTTCCTAGAGGAATCGTTAATAAAGGTAACATAATAATGGTATCCACTCAAGGGCACAGCTGACATCATCCCACACACATGAGTGTATCAAATCCAAGATCCCCTTGGATCTATTGTCATTGCATGGAAAAGCAGTTTTGGAATACTTCCTGAGTACACCCCTTGCACACACCCTAATGCTCCACACTGAACTCTGGTAAACCTGTCACGATGTCCTTCAGCACATTAAAAGCCCCATGGTGCAAGTGTGTCATCCTCTTGTGCCATAACTCACACAGGTCAATGCTACTATTGTGAAAAAATGCCTGATATGGCTGGAGCATGAGCCTGTATAGCTTCCCCTGCTTGATCCCAATCACCTTAGTTATCCTGAAACTGGATCCTCTAGGATGAATGAGTACCTTTCCATCTCGGAAAACAATCTCATACCCACTATCCTCTATGGCTGAAATTGAGATTAGGTTCTTTGCCAACCATGGAACATACAACACCTTCTTCGCTCTCATCGGTGGTTCAAACTCCCTCTGAAACGTCATTGTTCCTCGGTCAACTGCTTTGACAGTGGAGTCATCGCCAAGCTCAATCTCAAGATCTACATTACCCACTAATAGATTTGTGAAGTACTCTCGTACTCCTGTCATATCACTGGAAGCACCACTATCAATGTACCACACTCCAGTTGGTACTAATTTTGAAGAGGAGCTTGCCGCTAATGAGAACTCCTTCTCAAACTTGGAGGAAAACTCGTCCACCTTTGTTGAAGTTGTAATCTTTGGCTTCCCCTTCTTCTTCTTACTTGGACACTAACTAGCATAGTGCCCAGTTTTGTGACATGCAAAGCATTTCACTTTGCTTGTGTCTCTCTTCTTCTCACCCTTTGAGGTAGCCCCACCACTAGAGCCTTTCTTGGTCTTGCTTTTGCCCTTTCCTATAAGAGTAACATTCTCCTCCTCATTACCCTGTTGTCGTCCTGCATGGTTGGATCCCACTCTCATCTCCTCCTGTGTGAAATCGTCCCATAATCTTTCCCAGTCGGGAAGTTTCTCTCTAGCAACAATTCCACGGACAAAAGTCTTCCATGGTTTAGAAAAACCTTTCAAGGTTGTTCTAACCAACTCCTAATCCTCAACTTTTTCCCCAACAACACCCAACTCATCACGAATCTGAGTGATTTTAGTGAGATAAGATGTAACTATATCAAATCTGGACATCTTTAAGATGTGAAGCTTCTCTCGTAACACCATCTTCCTGTTTTGGTTGCTACTTTGATAAAGCTTCATCAAGGATGCCCACATCTCGTATGCATGCGTCTTCCCGGTCACATGCAGGATGATATGATCCTTCACAACGTTTAAGATGATTCTTTTGGCCTTCACATTCTTCTTGTTGTAAGCAACTAAAAGCATTGCATCTGTAGGAGTAGTTTGGGTATTCTCAACAATATCCCAGAGCTCACTTTTCTCTAACAGCAATGCAATATTGTCACCCAACCATAGGCACAAAGGCCACCCCCGAGCACCTTAACCTTGACAGAAAAAATAATTTCGGTAGCAGATCAATAGCCAACCAAGGCTAGCACAATAAGCAAGGATAACCAAAGACCAAGCAGAAAGTCCAAACCAATAACCCAAGACAAAGTCACTACTGCAACAGTTGCAGTTCTCCTTCACTCATGCACACTTCTTGTCCTTATGCAGTTGTGAGTGAGTGAGTGACAAATCAGATCTAGCTCCTTTTATTTATACTGCTCCATCTTAATTGACTAGGTCGACTTCTCTTCCTGGGGGCTAATAACTCAATATTAATTTATTCTATTAAGTCGACTTGTCTTCTAGGGTTATTATCCAAAGCTTTAGGGTTTCTCTTGCTTCTCGGAATATTCTAGTCTCGTCAAAGGTTACATGTGGAGGCTAATACCTCCTGCAACTACCATAATATCAACATTACCATCATCCTCCATCAAGGTATCACACCTCTCTAATGAACAATTGAAAGACTTGTTACCCCCTCAAACTAGGGGAAACTAAGGAGATCATGTCTCGAGGCCCACAGGTAGCAAACACGGAGTGTCAAGAGCCAGATTGACTAGCAGAGCCCCGCAGGGCCCCTCCTATCATGACTTGCACCATCAGTCATCACCAACAACAGAGCAGAAACCATCACACCGACCTGGCCCCAGAGGACAACAGGTCTTGCTTCATGAGGTAATAAGTATGGTTTCATGGTAAGTGTCACTTTAATAGTTGAAGCATTTGAATATGTTGCAAAGAATCCTTTCTTGATTACAAAACGTTTGCTTGGAAAGTATACCCTTTGCCTTATTTAAACTTGGTGGGTGTCATCACATCCTAGTAAGTTGGTCACCCTCGGGAATGGGGTGCTACTAGGGGGTTCTTTGAAGAGTCATCGTACCATCCCCGATCATACTTATCACTTTCCATACTTCTTCCATTTTGTCTCCTTGTCTTTTGGGTTTTCGAGCTTATTGACCCAAGAATGGCATGTACCTCACATTTCATGGGAGGAAGGGGCCATTAGGCTCGGAGGTGCCCTGGCAAAAACATCATGCAATAAAAGCTCTCCCTAGGATACCGAGAGCAATGAAATTCCTCTCTAAGAAAAGTGAGGGACCCATAAATAAATAATTAATTAATTAATGTTGCTTTCCAAGGTAGAGCGTTTGTGGGCTATGCATTTCCTTTTTAGTGCCCCTTATTGTCTTCAACTTGGAAAAGCATGCAAACCAAGGTAGAGCGTATGTAGGCTATGCATTTCCTTTTTAGTGCCCCTTATTATCTTCAACTTGGAAACACATACATAATAAATGGCTAATAAAGGGCTTGGAAAAATATGCTTTAAAAACAAAAAGAGGAAAAGGATGTGGCTAGCCCTCAACAAAGGCACCCATAAATGAGACAATACGATCCCTTGTATGTCATGAAACCCCATACCCAGAAGTCTTACCCCACTCCACCTCATACTCACACATGACTTAGATAGGTTTCCCTTGGGAAACACCTTTGACTTGGGGATTGACTGACCCAATAGGATGCCTTGACACCCCTCCCACACCTAAATTTGACAAATTGTATAAGGTCTTTGAGCATTTGTTTGGTTTGAAAAGGGGGGGTTTGATGCACATGTTTAAGTGGTTCCATTATTAGATGTGGCTTACTTGGCATGATTCTTGTGACTTATGGACCCTTGGAAGGCGCATCTGTTTGTCTTTGCAGGACCTTTCCCAATGGACAGGTATTCATGAGGAGATGACTGTGTTCGGACCTTCATGAGGGCTTTGGAGCCCAAGGATGGATGCTAGACCCCACGTCTGGGGCAGCCCTGTGATCACCATTTGCACATTGAAGAAGGAGGTCGTTGCCTTTGGAGGCACTCTGGCATGGCTAGGAGACGAGCTCCCACCTCTCTCCACTTGGTCATTAGCCTTTGGAGGCTTGGACGTCACCCTACTAGCCCATGATGTCACTTAGGGCTTTAGGTTTGGATGGAGGAGGGTTTGACATGACAATTGGCACATGTGGCATGATGGATGGCCTTTGTAGGCCTAGCGTTACACTTCTCCAACTCAACATTTCACTTTGGGAGCCTAACGTCACCCTAGAAGGGATGACATCACCCTTTTTAGGGTTATTTTGTGCAAAATTGATTTTATGTAATTTGTAGGGCAAATTTTATGAGGTCGGCCCTCTTTATATTTTAAAGTTGACTTTAAAAGTGGACAAATATGATTTGCAAGGCCTCATATAAATAGAGGCCTTGCCATTTTCATTTATTAACATAACTCTTCCTCTCACAAGAGGATTTAAGTCTGAAATTTTCGCCCTATTTAGCAAATTGGTTCTTTTACATGGTGCTCTATCTCTTGGAGGGCAAATCTTGGTGTTTCTCGGCTCACATATGGTGAAAATTTCTGCAACTAGGGTTTTATGCTTGATTATTCTTGGTGAAGTAAGTAAAATCTGCAATTTCATTTCATGCTTTTGATGTTTATGGTAAATTTTACTTGTTCATATTGAAGATTATGAGATTGCTTGTCTAAAACCCTAGGGGAAGGAACATAAGGTATTTCTTCCTCTCTCTAGAACATTTCATCCATTAATTTGTTAAGGAAACCTCATCTAGGGCAAACTCTTAAAGCCCTAAAGGTGCTAACACTTTAGGAGTTTTGTTTTAGAAGCTTTTTGTGATTACTTTTCAAGAATCTAAAGAAGAAGAAGAATTTGTTAGGGCCCAAAAGAACTTGCTCCCTAGCAAATCCTCCTCTTGAGGCTTAAAATTTGAGGCCCTAAGGTGCTAGCACCTCAAACTTTACCCCATTTCTTTAGACATTATTATCATTAGTCTCCAATTGAATACAAATTGCTGTTGTAAATGACTCCATAAGCCCAAAAAGGGACTACTTCACTTGCTCTCTTGTCAAGGAATTGATCAAACAACTCTCAAAGTTTATTGTCCAAAGCTTTTACTAACTCTTTCTAACTCTAGCTTAGCTAAATTCACTAACTTTATTGCTGCTGTTGCAAAACACTGCTACAGCCATCTAATTTGCTTCATTTTTCAGCATAATTCACCCTAACTCATAGCTAACATACTCAGAAATTGCTTGGAATAACTACTAATTGATCTATTGGATAAATGCTGATTTTTCACTGTCTTTTCATGCAATTTTGATCTATATTTCTTGTGGCTGTTATAAACCGTCATCTTGCTGCAATTTTGCTTCAGCCATCATATATCTATGCTGTCTATTGTCTATTGAGGTATTTTATCATATTGGTACTTGGAAATTGTTATATATATATGCTATATTTGTTCTTGTTCCAGGCAGGTACACGAAACTCTTCTTTTGCCTCAATTTCACAAACATAGACCTTTGACTTAGGTAACCAATGAGAGGACGCTCTGAGTTGGCCATATCCCTTGCTATCTGATCCCTTGAGGTTACCGAGGATGCCTCCCCTGGGATGGACCTCATCCATCCCTAAAACGTAGGGATTTCCTACTAAGGTGACAGTGGTGGGTTATCCTGTAGTTACGCCAATTTGATTTACTTGTCTTGGGCTTGGACAAGTACAAATTGTGCGATAACAAGACTCATGGATGAAATCAATCTCATAATCACAACTCTCCTTTGTACAACTAGAAGTCTCACAAATGGAAGAAACCAATGCAACATTACTAGCATATCTCATGGAAGGTACACTCGCCCTCACTAAAGATCTGGGCGCTCCTACATGCTCTGAAGCCTCTAAATCTAGGGCAACAACCTCCACATTCTCCTCGATCAATAAAGGAGAATCTTGCGAACTGAAAAATCTCACAATCATCAACACGAGATGTTATCGAGCATCCACAATCAATGTTGAACTTGGCTATATGACCTTTCGTCGTGCATGTGCCTCCTCAAAGCTAGAAAGCTCTTCCAGTGTACCACTAGAATGTACATGCGCCACTGGATCAAAAAGTAACCTGTAAAGGCCACCCTCTCTCACCCCTATAGCCAAAGTCCTTGGACTAGCTAGACAACAAGCATTGAAGGTGCACTCCTGTCCCTCAACGGCAACTCTCCAATGTATATATGTCATACAAGAAACTGAAAGGAGGTTCTTCCTCAAACCAAGAACCAATAAAATGTGATCCAACTCAAGAACATCACCTAAAGGCATCCAAAATGAAATAAAGCCGACTCCTCTCAGAGGGTAAGTGGCATCATCGCCAAGCTCCTCAATCATGCCTCCCTGTTGCTCTTGATTCTTGCCGAATAGAGACCTGTCATATGTCATGTGTCTCAAAAATCCATTGTTCACATACCAACCAACACTAGACACGGTGTTAGAAGATAAACAAGAAATCGTGGAAAAGGCAATCTCAAACTAAAAGTTCATCTCCTCTACTCTTGCAACAATCCTAGCTACAACCTATCTTACAGCCTTTCCCTTCTTCTTCAGTGGGCATTGACCTACATAATGTCCCATCTCGTGACATCAGAAGCACATCACCTTACTCAAGTTTTTCTTTCTTGTATCTCTCATCCTTCTTCTTGAAGCCTTTCTTGCTATTTTTATTCATCTTCCCGATGAGACCAATAGCATATACTTCCTCTTGTTGTTCCGAACAAGACTGCAATCTTACTTCTTCCTGCACAATATCAACCCAAAGCTTGGGAAACTTTCGTATATTTTTTCGAGCACAAACACCCTAAACAAAAGACATCCAAGAAGGATGCATATTGATGAGTTGGATTCCTTTCTCAGAGAGTGTTACCTCTCAAATCTGCACTCAAAGTGGTATTGTCCTAAAACATAAAGTGCATCCCATGGGAACCTAAGAAGGATGCCCACTATCACCACAATAGCTCTTCCCCTCACTTTAGGCTGGCTCTCCTCCAGCACAAGGGGGGCTTCCCTAAGTTAGGATTGCTAAGGCTAAGAAGTGGAGGCTCAAGGTGATATGAAGAGTTAGCCTTAACAAAACGATGGTTGTAAATAGCAAAATACAAATGGAATGGCCCGTGAGGGTTTCATTGAACGGTAGTCGTCTTGTACCATAAGGCGTCCAGCTAAGCAATATAGGGGCGGCTCACTCCGGGTTGGAACTCCTCCCTTAACCGAGAGTTGTACGTGCGAGGTGTACGATTTATCCAGCGGTTATAGTGGCAGCAGACAAGCTCGATCTCGAGTGGCATCTAGAAAAGGCTTTCCAAGTTACCGATTCCGCTAATATAAAAAAAATACAAATGGAATGAAAAAATGAGGTGATGGAGGATCAGGACCAATGCTTATCAAATCTTGGGAAAAATAGAGTCAAGAAGCATCAATCTAAAGTGGGCAGTTTTGTGAATGATTAAAGAAGAAAGAGTTGCTAACAACTTGCCACGATCGACCTTAATGATGCAGAAAATTAATGCAAAAATGTAATCTTGGAGGGCCCTACCAGTGCCACTCTTAAACAAGGTTATGAAGGTAATGTCCTAAAATGAAATATTAATTCCAACAACAACTATTTGAGAGATGCAAGATTAATATATTCAGAAATACAACAAGGATAAGGGGGAGAACCTCCTCACATTAGACCCATCCAAATGGCAAATGTTCCATTAAAAGGCCTTCACAACAAATTCTTTACGAGGAATTTCTACAATTAACCAACAACATTTAAAGGATGAAAAACTTCAAGCCTCACATATGATAAAAGTAATACCTTCAACTTTCCATTAAGCCTTCCCGAGATATACAATAAAGCTCCAAAAGGAGAACTCCTCACAAATCCAACATCCACTACAAATGGAGAGATATACTCTTTAAATAGAGTGAGCTCCATCTCCTTACAATAAAAATGATTTGTTTGCCTAGATCCATTAGTTTCTCCAAGGAAAATAATACAATAATGTTCTCACATAACCAACTCCACGAGACAAGTCAAACAAATGATAAAATAATAGGAGTGGTTATGCTATTTGTCTTCACCAAAGTGGTTGTCCATGTCAACAAGCTCCAACATATCCTCGATCCTCTTCAAGACAAGTCACTCCACTAAGAATCTTCGACCACCTCAAAAATAGCATGTGTGGCCCCTCAATAAGGTAGACCAAGTAAAACCTCCTCTAAATAGCATGTGGCCTTCTAGATCTAGGGTTTGAAACCTCCTAGATCTCCTCCAAAGTGGACGTACCATCAATAATCAAGTGTGAAAAAGATTTACAATAAAAGCTCCATGAGTAGATGTCCCATCATTAAGGTGTGAAAAGATGAGCAATGGGCTAGATCCAAGGAACAAGGAGTCATCCAACTAACTCATGGCATCAATCTATGTGCAAAGGTGTTTAAATTTCCTCAATATTTGTGCCAAACTAACTCCATGAGAGGTGCACCCTAGAAGAATGAGTCAAGGTAGTTACATGCACATACACCAATACCAATGATATGAAAGATAGAATAAGTGATTAGGACACTATCTCCAAGGCCCAACAAACATGACATAAATAGTAGTCTATGCAATGGGTCCACATAAGGGAGTGCTCCACTAAGACAATGGACAATCAACTATCTTGGGATACCCAAAACACTCTCAAAATAGAAATATTCTCTCTCCAATGTGTAACCAACTCCTCTTCAAAGTGTTTGACCATGTCAAACCCTCCAAATAATAATAAAATATGCTCCGCGATGGTTACAACTCCTCAAATAATGTGCAGGTGGATAGATCCGAGGAAATTGAAGTCAAGAGATCATATAATAATATACCAAGTCACCATCATGCCCAACTAATTCCTCAAAGGAAGGCATCAACCCCATTTCTAGCAATAAAATAGTGTAATGAGTGTGAAGATGCCTCAACATGTGTGCCAATGAAGAGAGAGCTCCATCTAAATCCATGATCACATCATCATAAAGTAGTTTTATGTGCTAAATATCTCCAATCTAGCAAAGGTGTTCATACCATGAAGCTCAAACCACCCTAAATCAAGCCAAATAAAACCATTTTGAAGGCTAAAACCCTAAGCAAATGATGAATAATCGAAGCACTCTCCAAGAAGATGATGCCACTATGCCAACATATAATCCACATATAAAATAAAACCCCAAAGTGCTAGGGCACTCATCTACTAGGCCCAAACCATGTCAACTCATGCCATAATACAACAATGTGAAGGCTAAATCATCATATACATGAAGAACACTCTACTCCAATACACTACCATTGTAGAATTTTCTGAGGTCCTATGAGGCTGCCACCTAAGGTCTGTCCTTGACCTTAGTATGGCTCTAACTTTCAATTGTATGGCTGTCTTCTTTTGTTGTTTTAGGACAGCAAATAGTCACTCAACTTTCTGCTCAATGTTTTGATGGTTAAGTGCTCTTTTAAGGTGCCCTTGCAAGTGTTTTCTTTACTCAATGTTAGCACATGCAATATAACTTAAAACACATAACACTATTTCTAGATCTTCAACTTTAAAATGTTGATCTACACTTCTAAGCATTGCATAAATTTGACACAGGTATTTTTGGTCAACATGACCCTGGATAAAACCCCCCCGGGGAAAACCAGTTTGGAATATATGTCTATATAATGGGGAAATAGATGGTAGAATACAGCGAGTACAAAATATAGATGAACCTGTTACAATAGCAGCTTGTCTCAAGCTGAAGAACAAGTCCAAACAAAGCAAGAGCGCCCTAGCATGGTGCGCCCCTCATAAATGCTACCAAATCCATCAAAACTGTTGCAGATGCCAACTGGAAGCTCTGATCTATAAACCCCTCCACAGTAATCAAGCATTGATGAGTAGCCTCCCTCTGAAACAGACCTCACTGCAATCTGACAGGTGAAAGTGCCCTCCTCCTCAAGTGTGCCCTCCTCCTCAAGTGCGCCCTCCTCAGATCTGAAAGCTCCCCACTAAATAACTGAGGCTCAAAGTTGGATGTCTCTCTCCATGAAAGCAAGTGCCCTAGCTCTAGCCTCCTCATGCAACTGACCTCATCTCAAGGCTCCCTCTCTTCCTCTCCAGGTGAGCAAAACAAGGAATATAATGTGCCTCCTCTAGTAAATGTGCCCCTCCTCCATGTAGCATGTGCCCTCCAAGGAATGAATGCTAAACCTCCATGGATAACCTCTCCATGCAAGCTCAAGCCAACAAGAGCTTCCTCCTCAAGCTCTCAAGGGTTTATACTCAAACCCTCATCAAGTGCACCCTTCCTCTCCTTGAGAAATGTGCCCCTCCTCTTCTCCAAAACTCACAAGTGAAGAATGAATCTCAATAATACACTTTAGCCTCCTTTAGCCTCCTTTGGTCAAGCCCTAAAAGATCAATGGCCTAGATCCAATCTAGCCAAGTCTAATCAATGGGTGAGATCTCATCCAAAAATCTCACAAAGGAAACCCACTTTCCTTAGTTTCTTTATGTCTATTAATTCACCCACATTGTGAATTAGTTGTCACTTTAATGCTTAAGTGACATATTTCACTTTGGACTTAAATCTCCTAAGTCAAAGTGAAATTAGAATCATAAAGTAAAGTACAAGGGTAATAGTCTTCCCCCTTTGTGCTTAGAGACTCATAAGCACATGGGGACCACTTTCCAAGGTACCCAAATCTCAACACTCTCTCTTACCAAGGAAAGTGCTCGTCACCACCAATATCATCCCTATAGTGGACATGGTTGCCTCCTGGCATATGCTCAATGAGTATCGTTGTACCCTGATCACTGAAAGTGGACTTTGTCACAAATCTACTCAATCTGCATGATCTATAAATGGCACTGACTCTCCATCTATCCAAGATCACCTAGATCTCGGCATCACACCGAAGATCTCCACCTTAGTCTCCCACCAAGGATTTCCTCCTACTCTTGGCCTCTCACCAAGAATCTCTCTCTTGGCATCTCACCAAGATTCTCCCCCTCTTGGTATCTCACCAAGAGTCATCAACTTGGAATCTCACCAAGTCACTTCCACCTAAAGTGGATCCAGAACTTGATCTGCCTGTCTCAGAAGCTATGTGAGGCTCAAGCCTCCATGGTGCCCTGTTGATCCTCCTCATCAACCTCTGATGCACTGAAGTTGTAGCACCAACTCTCTGTCTGCTCGGCTGCTCTGAAACTGTAGCTATACTGGGTGGACCAGTGACCCACTCTGAAGATGTCCAGGGACACTAAGTCTCATCTCCCTCTGAATCATTGTTGTGAGTCAGTCGGTCCTCATCAACTCTGTCTCCCCAACTAATGTTGGATGGTGTAAGAGCAGATAAAGTAGTCATGAATGCACACTCTCTCACAAACTTCTCCTCGAACTCTATCTCCTCTGCTATTACTGCTGACACACCCTGTTGCTTCTTCTTCTTCTTGGGACATTGTCCTGCATAGTGACCCATCTCTCCACAAGCAAAGCATCTCACTGTGCTCATGTCTCTCTTCTGCCCACTGCTTTTGTTGCTCTCTCCTCCCTGTGGTGGGGCCCCAAACTTGGGACCCTGCCGACCTCCACGGCCGATCTTCTTCTTGCCCTTTGTCCAAAGAGCAAGGTCCTCATCACCTGGGTCTTCTTCTTGCCCTTTGTCCAAAGAGCAAGGTCCTCATCACCTGGAACTGACTGTTGCTGCCGTTATCCAGAAGCCTCGGCTGCAAGCCTAATCTCCTCCTGGATGAAGTCATCCCACATCCTCTCCCATGCAGGCATAACCTCCCTGGCAACAATGCCGCGTATGAATGGACCCCAAGACTTGGTGAAGCTATTCATAGCTGTCCTCATCAAAGAATCAGGGTTTACCACCTCTCCGACGGCTCCAAGTTCGTCTATGATCTGGGTGTATCTACCAAGGAATGAAGTAACCGACTCATCCTCGAGCATGTGAATGCTCCTCAGTCAATCATGAAGAACCAACTTCCGGTTCTCATTAGAGCTCTCGTACAACTTGCACAGAGATGCCCACATCTCGTATGCACAAGCCTTCCCAGTGAAGTGGGGAATAATGTGATCTCTCACAGCATCACAAATGATCCTCTTTGCCTTGTTGTTCCTCCTCCTGAACTCTGCCACCAAGATGAGAGCAGTGACAGGAATGGGAGGAACAGCTGCCTCGACTATGTCCCATAGCTCGAGGTCCTCTAAAACAAAGACCATCCTCGCCTTCCAAGGTGACCAATCGCTAGCCACAGCTAGCCTGTCCTCCACACGCATCTGAGATACTGACATGTCTGCCAACTGTGCTCACTCTGATGCTCCAATGCAAAGGAACGCTACCTCACTCCTGTCAACACAGGTGTGAAAAGAGGCAAGCGAAACCCCGACCTCACTCCTAATCAATAGGTGTGAAAAGAGGTCGTACTCTACAGCCTCACTCCTGTGCACACAAGTGTGAAAAGAGGCTGTCCACAAGTGTCAAAAATCAGCCCAACAAATGTGCCCACAACTGTTCACAAACACTGTAAACTAGTTGTCAAAAATCTGCGTTGAGCTGTCCAATTGGCATTGAATGTGAGGTACCTTCAGATCTGAAGCTTACCCACTGTTTTGGACTGAAAACTTGCTGTCCAAAACAGCCAACAAATCTGATATAAAACCTCACCAAACTGCCCACAAAAGTGCTCCAAAATCAGCAAGTCTAAGCCACCTTTGGCTCTGATACCATGTAGAATTTTTTGAGGTCCTATGAGGCTGCCACATAAGGTCTGTCCTTGACCTTAGTATGGCTCTAAGTTTCAATTGTATGGCTGTCTTCTTTTGCTGTTTAGGACAGCAAACAGTCACTCAACTTTTTGCTCAATGTTTTGATGGTTAAGTGCTCTTTTAAGGTGCCCTTGCAAGTGTTTTCTTTACTCAATGTTAGCACATGCAATATAACTTAAAACACGTAACACTACCTCTAGATCTTCAACTTTAAAATGTTGATCTACACTTCTAAGCATGCATAAATTTGACACAGGTATTTTTGGTCAACATGACCTTGGATAAAACCCCCCCGAGGAAAACCAGTTTGGAATATATGTCTATATAATGGGAAAATAGATGGTGGAATACAGCAAGTACAAAATATAGATGAACCTGTTACAATAGCAGCTTGTCTCAAGCTGAAGAACAAGTCCAAACAAAGCAAGAGCGCCCTAGCATGGTGCACCCCTCATAAATGCTGCCAAATCCACCAAAACT
>ML803080.1:0-12510 GCA_009831015.1 Picea engelmannii
GAGTTCAGTCCTATAGAACTCGAACATCCTAGCTCTATATTAAAAAATAATAGTTAATTTCCCTTGGGCACTTGCAATGGATGATACAATGGTGTCCAATGAAGTAGCCAAGGAAAATTGGTTGGGTTCCCTTGTGCCCCTTAATTCATGCACATGTGATCTTAATGTGGCCAACCCCTCATCTATCTGTGTGTTTATATTTGGTGGTTGTGGTGGGTTGGTGTTTTTTTCGCCTTGGGTTGCTTGTGAACACTTTTTATTGTCTTCAAGTTCCATTTTATAGTATCTACTGCAATTTAATAAGGCATGGCATATAAATTAGGTTGGTTTTTTTAATTAAAATAGAAAATTACAAAAAACATCATTACATATTTTAAGAAATTTAAAAAAACAATAAAATAATCATATTTCTTGTAAAATATCTATGTTTATTTTTAAAGGGAAAACACTAGGAAATGTAAGAGGCAACTCTCTCTAAATTTTCTAGATGAGATTTCTTTATAAGTTTAGAAATTTCTATAATTTAGATTCTTTTAAAATATATTAAATTAATTGAATAAAAGTAAAAATTACTAGAGTGGGAGGAAAATAAGAGAAATCAAGCATACCTAGCTTGACTGGGAGACAATGGTAAGATATTTTCTTTGCTCCTCTCTATTTCCTCAATGAAGGTAAAAACATGAGGTGCAATGTGTGAAAATGGGCACAAATCCCACCTATGATCCATTAAAAAAGGGCATGAAAGAGGAATGTGCATGCATTATTAGGAACACACACATTCTTATGAACACATACATGTTCCTACAAACATGCTTATGTGTCACCCTGAGTGGACGTTCAAGATTTCCCAAACCTATAGAATCATGAATGCGCACGTGTTTCTGCTAACCCTTTTGCCACTTTTTCATCCACCAACTTCATGCACTCACCCTTCATTCTTTGCCCTCGATATTATTCATCTTGTACCTACAAACATAAATAGTGTTTTTTGAATTCCATATAAAAATATTACCATCCACTGGAGTACATGGATCTCCAATCGTTGTATTTGTTGGTTATTTATAAATTTTTTTTATCGCACATCTTCCATCAACCATTATTCCATCACATGTATGCATACCTATACCTTTATTCCCCCCTACATCGTCATCATCATCATCCTCATCCCAGGTTTTTGGCTTACCCATAACCATTATCTTGATGCTCCTATATCAGAATCCCATGGAACACGAAATTCTTCATGGAATCTTATCCATGAGTTCCTTGTCATCTCACAAACTTATATTTCATATTTTTCTCCACACAGGTTCTTTTTTCATAACTTGTAATCTTGTTGGATACCTTAGATCAGTAAACTACACAAATCCCTTTTTCATGAATTTAAATCTCTTTGGATTCCTCATATCTTCTCTTAGTCGTAGACTGCCTCAAATCGACAGGTTTTCCCATAGTCAAGCCCCTTTTTTCTAACTTTCCAATCTTCATTTCCTTCAAAAAGTCCTAACTTATGAAATTCGTTACATCGGTGGTTTTAACTAACTAGAAAACATATATTACAAAGTGATTTTTTGATCCAGGTGGATATTGGTGGCCACCTACCTATTCCAATTGGCTCCTCTTGACAATTTTTAGTTCAACACATTTTTCTGTAATTCTTTGTAATTGTGGGTTCTACACTTACGAGATTGTATGAAGCCCTACACAGCTTCCAGGTGGATATTGGTGGCCTCCCACCTAATCCAAATGGCTTATTTCGGTAGTTATCATGTTAGTACATCTTTCTGTATTTCCAAGGCCATTTTGGGGCACTAAACATTGTTTTTTTGTCTTGCCATAATCAAACTGTAGACAGAGTTAGAGATTGATGGAATAATGTGTATCTCTCGAAAATACCTTTCCAACGGGCTATCACGCACCTAAAACTAAGGTCGTATGCAAAAGTTACGACCCCAGGAAGTTGAGGTACCAACTTACCCATCAGGGCACACATAACTTTTGGCGTTTCATCTCCTGGGGTTAGGTTTTTGGATGTCTAGGGTTTTGGAATTCATGAATAATGTTAAAAATTCATTTGGAGCCTCATTTTAATAATTTTCCTCAAATGGATGTGCGTAGAAGCCACATCTCTTCTCAGAGATAACTACCACCATTTGAGTAAGTTGTTTTCAGTTCTGCAGTTTTACAATTTCAGTCTTTTTTATTTATTTAATAGAAGTTATTGTTCACTGGATATCTGTTGTTTTTCTCTGTATCTCTATTTTATTGTATTCATTCTATTATTCCTTTCGTTTTGATCATAAATCCAGATCAGTGGTATCATAACGATCCTCTCTTCATTTATATTTCTTCGTGCATGTCCCTAACAAGATTTGGGTATAAGAAATTGGGACTCGAACTAGTCGAGCCTTTGGAAGATCGACCATGACGCACTTGAAAACAACCCATGGGGGATGAGAAGAAAGATGATGGAGTAGGAGATCCTTTTAAAATGTTTCTCTAGGAATCCCTTGCGTGACAAAGGAACAAAATGATGGACAACTTTGCATAGATCCTTTGGCGGCTACCCACAAGAGATGCACCTTCATCAAGAGGCCATGCAACCCCCCTTCAAAGTATAAGTAAATTTTGATATTCCATTATTTAAAGGACTGATAGATGAAAATGTTGTAGATAAATGGTTGAATCTGCTCGAAGGGTATTTTTCCGTCCATAATTTTTTCGACAAGGAAAAAATTACTTTTGCACTCCTCAAGGTCGTCCCCCATGTTAAGGACTGGTGGGATAGTTACTCTGAGCAAAGGGACATAGAGGAATCTGCAATATTTGTGGTCACCCCCACATGGGATTCCTTCAGGGATGCCATTAAATAACAATACTACCTTTTTGGAAGCTACGAGGACCAGTACACAAGATGGATCACGTTGCATCAGGAAAAGGACCAGACAATACCATATTTCACCAATATTTTCCATACCATGCACACCAAATTGGGTATCAAAGACTCTGAAGGACATCTGGTGCTCAAATACCGTGGTTGTATTCATAGATACATTCAAATAGAAATGGAGTTTCTAGACATCACATCATTAGGTGCGGCTTACAGATATGCTGTCAAGATCGAGCAAAACTTTAAGAAGAAGAGGCAAGAGTTTGGATTTGCAAACTCCTCATAGCTAAAGCAGGGAAAAGGAGACCCCAACCCATAAAACAAAGGACAGAGAAAATATGGTCTCTCTTAGGACAACCAACCCAAGATGCAATACAAGAAGGGTATTGAGAAGTTGAATAAGTACACAAGAAAATGGTGTGAATACCATAAAATCCCTTGGCACAATACCGAAGAATGTCGCTCCAAGTAGTCACTAGTGGCTGAGCTAAAATATTTCGAGTCAGAGGTAGATTCTGACTTCGAATCAAATCCAGAAAGTGGGAAGCAGATTATCGATGTTGAACCTAGTGCCACTGTCCCTACCACCAAAGTCCAACCAAGAGAAACAAAAGAACCAGAGGAAGGGGAACGCCTCTTCCACTCACAGATGTGGGTAAAGGGGACTCTGTTGCATTTCATTGTCGATAGCGACAATCAAAAGAACCTGATTTTAGTAAAGGTCATCAAGTGGGTGGACCTACCGATAACATCACACCCACAACCCTACACCATTGGCTAGCTTGACCAAGGACGAGATCTCCATGTCAACCAATAGTGTCGTCTTCCCTACAACATCAAGCCCTTCAAAGTCGAGGTATTGTGTGGTATTTCTCCCCTTGAAGTTTGTGATGTTATTTTAGGCCAACCATACTTGTGGAAGTGACATGTTGTGTATGAGTCTAGACCCCACAATGTTATTATTAATTTGGGTAGGCAATTGTACACGATACCAGAGGTAGCGCCACCTACCACTATTTCTTTAATCTCTACTAAGCAATGCAATAAGGTCATTTCATAGACTGAGAATTTCTTCTTCTTTGTGATCCATGCTCGCAGTAAGCAGAAGGTCACCGCCACATCTATGACCTCTACATAGAGTCTCTCTTTGCAGCAGAAGAAAGTGGATGGGTTCATTTAAGAGTACAGAGACATCTTCTCCTCACCCACCGGGGTATCGACACATTGCCAAGACAAACATCCAATTGATCTAACCCCTAGTGCACCGTTGCCTAATGGACCAGTATATCGTCGTTCGTTGATGGAAAATGACTAAATCAAGTGCCAAATACAAGAGATGCTTCAAAAAGGGAACATCCAACCCAATTCCTCCCCTTGCACAATATTGATTGTGCTGATGCAGAAGAAAGACGAGACATGGCTGCTCTGTATTAATTATAGAGCATTAAACAAAATCACAATCAGGAACCGGTACCCAATTCCCCGAATTGATGACCTTCTTGACTGACTCAAGGGGGAAAAGTTCTTCAACAATATTGACCTAAATTATGGCTACCACTAGGTTCCCATCAAACCAAGTGATGTATGGAAGACAACTTTCAAATCTAAAGAAGGTCTCTTCGAATGGCTGGTCATGCCCTTTGGCTTAAAAAATGCACCATCAACTTTCATGAGATTGATGGATGATGTATTGAGACCCTTCACCAACTCTTTTGTGGTGGTATATCTAGATGACATCCTCATCTTCAATAGAACTTGGGAGGAGCACATGCAATATATTCAACAGGTTTTGGGCACTCTGCGACAACACAAGCTATATGCCATCTTGGAAAAATGCTCATTTGGCATGAACAAGGTCCAATATTTGGGCTACATTGTTGATGAGCATGGGGTACATGTGGAACCAACTAAGATTCAAGTCATTCGTGACTGGACAACCCCAAACATACTAACTGAGCTTCAAATATTCTTGGGACTTGAAAAATTCTACCAAAGGTTCATGCTGGGATTCTCCCATATTGCACGAGCCCTTAGCCAAGTAACCAAGGGTGGTGGAAAGGTAAATTTCGCATGGGGTAAGGCACAACAACAATCATTCAATGATCTAAATCATCGCTTGTGCTCAGCTCCTATGCTCTCCTTACCTAATCTCCAACAACTGTTTGAGATTGAGACTGATGCCTCTGACTATGCTGTAGGCACAATTCTCACTCAACATGTTCATCCAGTAGCATACCATAGTGAGACACTCTTAGATAGTGTCTGGAAATACCCCATCTATGAAAAATAAATGTATTCCATTGTGAAATCTTGTCATCAATGGAAACATTACATTTTGGGAAAGGAGACAATCATCCACACTGATCACAAGCCTTTGTAGTTCATACAGACACAGGGGAAGTTGCAGAATCACTGCCATCAAAAGTGGTCCACATACCTACAACATTTCCATATCAACATCAAGTATAAAACATAGAGCACAAATCATGTTGCTCACTGCCTCATTCACCCTCTTATTGCTTCACTCACCACAATGCTCCATTTCTGTGGGCATGTGGCATCTGAGTGGCCCCAACTTTATCAGTGTGACCCTGACTTTTCCACCACCTATCATCTCTTTGGTATAGGAGAGAATGTCACCGATTTTCACATCTAGGATGGACTGTTATGCCATATGTTCCACCCTTGTGTTCCCACAAGTGAGCATGAAAAGATGATTTGGGAGACTCACTACAGTCGGATGGCATGCCATTTTGGCATGGAGAAAACTGTGGTTGTTCTAGAAAAAACGTTTTTATTGGCCAAAAATTTGACAGACACCATCAAGTATATCAGATCTTGCACTACCTGTGCCATTTCCAAGCCATCCATAAAGAAGAAAGGTTTATACACCCCTATTCCCACTCCCGAGAGGCCTTTGGAATCCATCTCAATGGATTACATGTCTAGCCTTTCATCCACGAATCACGAAAATGATTGTGTATTTCTGGTGGTTGTTCAGTTTTCAAAGATGGCCATTATCACAGCCTATAAGAAGAGCATCACAACAACATATACTTCCAAGCTCTTCTTTGAACGAGTGTGGGTCCATTTTGGGATACCAAAGATCATCACTTCAGATCAGGACAACGGGTTCCTCAACACCTTTTGGTCGAGTATATGGTCACTTTTGGAAACCAGGTTGACTAAATCAACTGCTTTCCACCCCCAAACCGATGGCTAGACAGAGGTCGTCACTCAAATGATTGTGCACATCTTGCGCATGTATAACTTAAGCATCCGTGTACATGGGATGCAAGTCTTCCTTATGTTTAACACAACTACATAGGGCTCTTCATAACTCCATTGGTCATAGCCCATTTCAAGTGGGGTTGAGATTCCAACCCTTGGGTCCCATTGATGTTGCACTACCTCTTGCAACCACACAGACCAAATCTTCTCATGTTTAGTCTGAGGCTGACAAAGCCACCAGATTCATTGAGAGGATTCAACACATCTGCTAAGATGTCCATGAAATTTTGCAGAAATCCAATGCTAAGTTCAAGCATCACCATAATGAATACCAGGTACCACACCAATTTTAGGTGGGAGATAAGGTATGGTTACATTTGTAGAAAGAGCGTCTTACAAGGCCTCATCGAAAGCTCCGCCCACTTCGCTATGGGCCTTAGACTATCACCAAGGTTGTGGGTAGTAATGCTTTTGAGATCAACACTCCACCCTTCCTTGGCTTGCACCCAGTGTTTAGTCTAGACCTCCTTTAGCCATATTTTCCACCAATATTGAAAATCTAAGAGATCGATGAACAATTGACACCAACAGAGCTCAACCCCGACTACATGGAACAAGCATCCACTGATCAGATACTAGACACACAGGTCAAGGGCACTCACTAGCAGAGGATCTAGCTTTATCAAGTTGTCAAGGCAGGGAAACTCCTACACCAAGGAAAGTGGCTCACCTGGGGCCAAATACAGTAGAATTTTCCTCACATAATGGGGGCACTCAATGCAATGGATACCATTACTTCCTAAGGGGGAGGACTGATCCAAGTGGATATTGGTGGCCACCCACCCATTCCAGCTAGCTCCTCTTGATAGTTTTTAGTTCAACACGTTCTTCTGTAATGTGGGTTCTACACTTATGGGGATGTCTGAATCCCTATACAACTTCGAGGTGGAAATTGGTGTCCACCAACCTAATCCAACTAGCTTATTTTGGAAGTTATCATGTCAATACATCTTTCTGTACTTCCAGGGCCATTTTGGTGCCCTAAACAATGTTTTTTGACTTCCCATAGTCAAACTATAAATGAAGTAAGAATTTGATGGAATAATGTGTATTTCTCGAAAATACCTTTCCACTGGGCTATCACACACCTAAAATGGAGTTCGTATGCAAAAGTTATGACCGCAGGAAGTTGAGGTACCAACTTACCCATCGGGGCCCACATAAATTTTGGTGTTTCATCTCTTAGGGTTAGGTTTTTGGATGTCTAGGGTTTTGGAATTCATGATAATGTTAAAATGGCATCTGGAGCCTCATTGTAATCATTCTTCTCAGACGGATGCATGTAGCAACCACATCTCTTCTCAGAGATAGCTACCACCATTCGAGCAAGTTGTTTTCAGATTTGTAGTTTTACAGTTTCAGCCTATTTTATTTATTCAATAGAAGTTATTGTTCACTAGATATTTGTTGTTGTTCTCCTTATCTCCGTGTTATTGTATTCAGTCTGTTATTCCTTTCGTTCCTCTCATAAATCTGGATCATTTTTAGAGCACCACGAACATAACAAACTATGTGGAATATATGTTGTCGAGCACACACTTATACTGAGAGTGGGGGGGGGTGAATCAGTATAAGGATTTTTTTTTTACTTTTTCAAACATTCATCAACCATAAGAAAACAATCACATATGAGATGTATTAACTAGAAAACATGGAATACAAGGTTTACATTGAAACCATTTCGGGAGAAAACCACACAAATTCTCTTTATAATTCTTTGTAGGTAGCAACCTACTGTTACAAATATTTTTGGGCACCAACCTACTGGATACACCAATCCCCACTGGTACAAAACCTGGTAGGCACCAACCTACTCTTACAGATACCAATCTATTGGAGACACCAATCCCCACCACTAAGCACCAACTTAGCAAGAGACCCCAATCTCTTTGTTTGAGTGACACTAAAATTCAAGTTACAATTTAGTACATATAACTTCTCAAAAATATGATAACATTCACATTGCCTTCATTATTTCTTCTTGATACTTCTTCCTTCACCAGGTCCGACCAAAATTTTAATTACCAAATGAGATTTATGGTAACTTTCCCAAAGCTTATTGTTTTTGGCCTCTTCCCAAGAACAAACTTATATAGCATGCAATGTATCCAATTTTGCAAATATGATTATGAAATTTTTACTCGAGGTATTTTGGTATGTCCCCTTAGATCCTAATAATTTCATAGTTTGAAAAGTCCCAGAAAAGAAGTTATAGAGAAAATTCCAAGCTAAACCTTTTGAAACTGATTTCAGGACCATTATGAAACCCTAAATTACACAAGGTATATCTCAGAAGGTATAGTGAACCAAATTCTGAAATTTTACCCGAGGCACTTCTGTATGTCTCCTCAGATCCTTGAAAATTTTATAGTCTGAAAAGTCCCCAAAAAATGTTATAGTGAAAATGCCAAACTGATTTGTTTGAAATTGATTTCAGGACTCTTTTGAAACCCTAACTTCCATAGGTAATATCTGATAAATTATAGAAAACCAACATCTGAAATTTTAACCACATGTACCCAAATGTCATGCCTCCATTTTCTCAAAATTTCACGGTATGCAACATCCCAAAAAACAAGTCACAACAAAAATTCCAAACTGACCACTTTTAAACTAATTTCAAGAATATTTAGAAACCTTGACTTCCATAGGGAATATATTAGAAAGTATAGAGAACCAACATAATAAATTTTAACCACATGTACCTAGAAATCGTGCCTTCGTCTCCTTAAAATTTCATTTTTTGAAATGTCCCAATTTTTTTTTATAGAAAAAATTCCAAATCGACCTGTTGGAAACTAATTTCAGGAGAATTCAAGAACCCTAACATCCATAGGGCATATTTCAAAAATTCTAGTGAGCCAATGATTGAAATTTTGACCACATGTATCTACTGGAGACACCAATCCCCACCACTAAGCACCAACTTATCAAGAGGCCCCAATCTCTTTGTTTGAGTGACACCAAAATTCAAGTTACAATTTAGTACATATAACTTCTCAAAAATATGATAACATTCACATTGCCTTCATTAATTCTTCTTGATACTTCTTCCTTCACTAGGTCTAACCAAAATTTTAATTACCAAATGAGATTTATGGTAACTTTCCCAAAGCTTATTGTTTTTGGCTTCTTCCCAAGATCGAACTTGTATAGAATGCAATGTATCCAATTTTGCAAATATGATTATGAAATTTTTACTCGAGGTATTTTGGTATGTCCCCTTAGATCCTAATAATTTCATAGTTTGAAAAGTCCCAGAAAAGAATTTATAGAGAAAATTCCAAGATAAACCATTTAAAACTGATTTTAGGACCATTCAAAAACCCTAAATTCCACAAGGTATATCTCAGAAGGTATAGTGAACCAAATTCTGAAAATTTACCCGAGGTACTTCTGTATGTCTCCTCAGATCCTTGAAAATTTCATAGTCTGAAAAGTCCCCAAAAAATGTTATAGTGAAAATGCCAAACTGATTTGTTTGAAATTGATTTCAGGACTCTTTCGAAACCCTAACTTCCACAGGTAATATCCGATAAATTATAGAAAACCAACATCTTAAATTTTAACCACATGTACCCAAATGTCATGCCTCCATTTCCTCAAAATTTCATGGTATGAAACATCCCAGAAAATAAGTTACAACAAAAATTTGAAACTGACCACTTTTAAACTAATTTCAAGAATATTTAGAAACCTTGAATTCCATAGGGAATATCTTAGAAAGTATAGAGAACCAACATAAGAAATTTTAACCACATGTACCTCGAAACCGTGCCTCCATCTCCTTAAAATTTCATGTTTTGAAATTCCCCTCAAAAAAGTTATAGAAAATATTCCAAATCTACCTATTTGAAACTAATTTCAGGAGCATTCAGGAACCCTAACATCCACAGGGAATATCTCAAAAAGTCTAGTGGGCCAATGATTGAAATTTTGACCACATGTATCTAGAGATATTTCCTTCGATTTTTATGATGAGGATGATGACAAGGCACATATTTTTGTGTTGGATGATCATATGAAGTAGAATTAGGGTTAGGTTCACTTCCATGAGTACAACATCATGACATATATACAAAAATGTCATATATAATAACATGCTCAAATTCTAGCATGTGAGGAACATGCAACTCATTAATCTATTTAGCACAATAAACAATACGTTTTTCTTCTGGAAAACCATTCTAAACTCCACCCACAACAAATAAAAATTCCCTGGTTGTAGCAAGGCCATGTGTAGGTAGGGTGGCAATAACAACATCATATCTAAGAGCTATTCTTGGTGAATACATCTCAGGGGTAATAGGAACAACAATACGGTGTTTATTCTTTCCAAGTGCTCCTCTGGTATAGCTCATCTTGTTCAACAATCAGAACCCAATACATGTAGTGTATTTTTCAAATCGAGTTGTGCGAGACCACCTTGGTATAACATATATTCTGAATATTTCCTCATTGTATTTGGAAGGAATGCCAATTTTTTTTATGGAACATCCTTTTCTTTCTTCCTGTTGTCTTCATCATTAATGGATATTTTGAGTACATCAACATAGCTTTTAGATTTTCCTTCAATTACTTTCTTCAGTGGCTCTGTAGCTTTTGAATCTTCTTTGGTGGTCATATGACTCTTATCATAGCCAAGACCAGTCTTAATGAATCGATACCTTTGACATGAATTGAAGATATCATCTAAGGTTTTAACACTCTTTTCAAACTTCAAGATTCTATTCAACTTAATAGTTGTTTTCTCCAGTTCCTTTCTTCATGAAACAATTTCAGATTCTAGATTTCCACAATTTTCTTCCTTTTTCTTCAGTCAGATTCTCACCACTTATTATATACTTCTTTCTTCTTCTAATTGAACCTTTAGGTTCATGATAGTATTTTTTGTTTCTTCAAGGCTTTGTAAATTTTTTCTTTTGAATGACAATCCTCTTCTTCATATTGTTGCAACTGCTCCTTTTGTTTCAATTTTTTTATTATCTAAGATTCTTTATTTTGCTTAAGGAACACATGATTTCTTCTTCAATATCCACTTCCACATCTATTTTGGATTTTTTCTCTTCTTCTGAGTCCATTTTTTATGTCCCTTTGTCTTCATCAATATTTGTTTTGATTTCCATTAAGAGAGTTTTTTCTCTATCACTATCGAAACTGCTTTCACTGCCTTCTTTAGATGAGTCAATAACCCCTTTTGAGTAGAGACTCTTATTCTACTTATAATAGTTCTTCTTTTCACACTGATCCAATTTGTGGTTCTTTTTGTTTTTATGATATTTTCTCCCTTTCTTTATGTTATGCTCTTCTTCATCATCACTATTTTCATCCTTTGCACATGGACACTTAACAACAAAATGTCATACTTTTCCATAATTAAATTATTTAAAGGGAAAATTACCTTTATATTTTCCAGATCCCTTTTTGCGTTTTCTCACAAAATGTTCTTCCTCTGCTTCTAACTCATAGCTGCAACAATCACTCGACTTGTGCTCTTTGTTCTTTGTCCTCTTTGAGGCTTTGAAGGTTGCTTCTCTTTTTGATGTCTTTTCTTTCTTTGTCCTCATTTTATACACCATGAGGATTCCATGCAAATTATCCATTGTCAATGAATCAAGATCCTTCATTTCCTCAATGGCAGAAGCTTAGAAATCAAATATTAAGGGGAGTGACCTTAACACCTTTTGTACAATCATCGGTTCTTCAACCTTTTCACCAATTCCTCTGATTATGTTGACAATTTCATCCACACGAAGGGGATAGGATGCAACATTTTATTCTTCTTTTATTTTTATACTCTCTAACTGTCTTCTATGAGGTTTAACTATATGTTTTATCAAAGGTTTTAATCTGTTTTAACTTCAACTAAAAAATATGGGAAGTTAGAGGTTCTAGTGGAGGTTTTTTCATCCAGTGTACTTATATCAATATGGCACATCAATATAAGAATTATATATAATATCCACTAGTGAAATAAGTAATGATACACACTAATTCCTAAAAAGTACCTATACTAAGAACTAGTGCATATGACATATTTTTGAAGTCTGGTGCATATTTTCGATATTGACATCATTGGGGTGATTCTATAAATTATACACATTGATGCACCATTGAGAACACACATATACTTAGAGGGGGGTGAATTAGTATACATATTTTTTTTCTTATTCAAACATTCATCAACCATAAGAGAACAATCACATATGAGATCTATTAATTGAAAAACATGGAACACAATATTTACATGGAAATTATTTTAGGAGAAAACCACAAAACATCTCTTCATAATTATTTGTAGGCACCAACCTATTGTTACAAATATTTGTAGG
>ML803080.1:12610-35737 GCA_009831015.1 Picea engelmannii
TCATCACTGGGATAAAAAGAAATATATCAGCAAGCCTTTAGTCTGTCATGAAAATATCATGACCATTAGGATAAACTATCAAATACTTGTTTGTGAAATAGTTAATGTAAGAATTTAGCAAGTGGTTATGAGCCAGATGTGAAGCTATCCCAGCAGAGGAGGTCACGGGTTCAAATCTCTTGTTCCCCTTGGGATTAGGCTCGTAATCAGGCCGATGGTTTACCCTGTTTACCATCCACTAAATGTGGGGAAGTACTCGGAGGGTTTCACGGGATTTCTTTCATCGGAAAAAAAAAATGATAGATAGAAGAGGTATTATTAATTGAATAATTAAAAAAAAAAAGAATTATGTAAGAGGTGACATTACAGATGGTATCATAGCATTCTTCAAACACTATGGCCTTATGGGCTCAAAATGAACAGAAAATTGTGCTTACAAATATACTAACATATACAACTATAAATCTTTCTAAAGATGGGATATTGATGCTAATTATGTTTTTGCACATATCAAAAACAAAAACCAAGCGTCTTGGCTAAGGAACCCGGTAACTCAACACCAAGTGGACCATGGATGTATGTGGAACCAAATAGTGAACAAACTCAAGATAACTATTCAGGACTATTGGAAACCATGCATAACATAAAGGTAGAATTACAAAGTATCAAGGAAGACAATGAAAAATTACTCAAGGCTAATAAAGAATGGGAAGAGTTGAATGAAATTATACTTAAGAGCATGACTAAATGAAACTGAACAAGAATGTAGGAAAGACTTCCAGCAACACTAAAAACGAATTTTACAATGATGAATCAGCCAACGTTTAGTGATAAAACAAAGTTTTTAACTGAAGGAAGTAGTGAGGATAGCTCCAAAAATAGTACCTTATAAAAATTTGTACCCAAAACCAAGAAAAGAAAGTGGCATGATAACGAATTGTTTGGTGAGTTCAAAAAAATCATACCACCCAATTTTGACAGTGAGTCTGAGGAGGGAGCAAAGGCTTGGCTTCTGAACATGGGAAAATGTTTCCAGATCTACAACTACCCAAGAAACTTAAGAGCTAGATTAGTTGTGTACCAATTGAATGGTAAAGTTGTTACTTGGTGGAAAGAGACAAAAATAGTTAATAAGATCAGGAGTACTGAGTTAAATTGGAAACTATTCAAGAAATACTTTAAACAAAAGTATCTAACTCAACGATACTATGACAAAAAAGTGAAATAATTTCATGATCAAAAGTTCAGACATATGACTATTGAGGATTTGGTCACTAAGTTTGTAAATCTGATGAGATATGTACCTTACCTGGAGAAGAGAAGGTAAAATTCCATCAGTTCATGAGTTGTTTGCCTCAAGCATACAAGGATAAAATTAATTTTTTGAATCCAAAGACGATGGATGAGGTGATAAGGAATGCCAAATTGTGTTTCATTCAATTTAAACGGAGATCTGAAAATACAAAAACATGGCAAAATAAGAACAGGGACAAGTTTTATCCTAAGAAGAAACAATTTAAGCACCCATGACAATCATCACAAAGTGAACCTATTAAGAGGAATAGATTCAATGGGCATCCAAGAGGAATAGATTCAATGGGCAGCAAGGTGTATCAGTTCAAAATAGTAGTAAAAATACATGTTTGGTAAACAAGACAACTCAGACACCTTTAAAGTGTTGGGGTTGCAAATAACCTCACTTATACCGAGATTGACCTCTAAATAAAAATATAAATCAGATAATACACAACATCCAGGAAGAAATAATAGTAAATAACATGGCTAGATGTGCTCATAAGATCAATGTTTCCCTGGAGAATCGACAAGTTGACCATCAATCCTCCATGGTCGAGATAGAAGGTAAAATTAACCAGAAACCCGTATCTATTTTAATATATCCCATTGTAAGTCTAAGTTATATTTTACTGACAATAGTAAAAGGTTTTAAACTAGATAAAATCAAACCTAAGAAGTCATTGCTAGTTCAATTAGCTACTGGAACGAAATGAAAGGTTGTGGAATTGGTAAAAGATTGTACAATAATTATGGATGAAATGGAGACATGTAGATTTGAACATCTTACCCTTAGGATCTTATGATTTACTCATAGGTATGGACTGGCTGGAAAGGAATTTAGTTTTTTTAAACTATCGCAACAAAAAAATTTAACTGTTTAGATGAATTTGGAAAAGGCAGAACAATTAAAGGAATACCATGAGGTGTGTTGGTAAGACAAATCTTTGCATTACAATTAAAATAAATGTAAGAAAATTATTTTAGCTTTATGTTGTGCATGTATCTATTAATGTCAAGAAAATGAATAATGGTTGGTTAAATGAAGACCCAATGCTAAAGGAATTTCAGAAGGTGTGTCTAGAAGAAATTCCAGGATTACCTCCTAGACGGGACATAGATTTTACCATAGATTTAGTACCTAGATTTGCATCGGTGTCTAAATCCCCTTTCCATATGAGTACTCCATAATTAACTAAACTTAAAATATAACTTTAGGAGTTGATGGATAAAGAGTATATCGGACCTAGTGTGTCTCCATGGGGAGCACTAGTTTTGTTTGTGAAAAAGAAAGATGGAACGTTTAGACTATGCATTGATTACAAACAAATTATTGAGATGAAAATTAAGAATAATTATCATTTACCCTGCATTGATTACTTGTTTTATCCAGTAGTAGGAGCTAAGATATTTTCAAATATAGATTTTAAGGTCAGGATACCACCGGGTTAGGATTAAAGAGGAAGACATTCATAAAACTACTTTTCGAACCAAATATGGACATTATGAGTTTGTGGTGGTACCTTTTGGCTTAACAAATGCACCTGCTATGTTTATGTGCCAAATGAACAATGTATTGAGAAAATATTTAGAGAAATTTGTGTTCATATTCATTGATGACATATTGATTTATTCAAATACCAAATAGGAACATGAAGAACAATTAAGAGTGGTTCTATAGACACTTAGAGAGAATCAAATGTATGTAAAGTTCAATAAATGTGAATTTTATCAAGAAAAAGTGCAATATTTGGGGCATGTGATTTCAGAAGGGATTTCAGTTGACCCAGAAAAAGTCAAGATAATATTATATTGGCAAGTTCCAAAAGATGTGTTAGATGTTCGATCCTTTATGGGAATTATAGGGTATTATCATAGGTTCAAAGAGGGGTTTTCAAAACTTGTCTATCCAATAACCTATTTGCAAAAAAATGGAATTAGATTTAAATGGACTGAGAAATGTCAAGAAAGATTTAAAAGTTAAAACAATTCTTAACAACAACACCTATTCTGAGGATAGAAAATAGACATAAGGACTTTGTGGTCTGTACTAATGCCTCAAAGGAAGGGATAGGTGGTGTTAACATAGGATGATTATGTAATTGCCTATGAATCATGGAAGCTAAAGCCTCATTGTTGGCACACGGTTATAAGACCCTAGGTTCAAGTTATCTTAACCAACAAAACTCTTTAGACATTGGCCCTTTTGGCATCACCTAATTGCAAGTCAAGTCTCACCCAAAGCATCTATTGGGGCTGCAAGAACCGAGTTTCTGCAGTAGTGAGGGAATGGGGGAAAATCATCTTAATAATTCTTACTTTTTTTTTATGTGCATTATCTTGTATTTGTTCTCCCTTGGTTACTTAGTGAATTCAGTTATATAGTACCATTATACTGCAGTTTTCAACATAAACCATATACTGTAACATTCATACCTAGTGCGTCATGCTCATATAATCAACAGATCTAGTCTAACATGCATAAAGGGAATATTCATGATCAATCGCATAAAAGACAAGAAAACACAGTAGTTAACATGGTTCACCCAACTTTGGGCTACATCCACAATGGCTAACTTCTTTATTATTCATGTTGTAATTGTCTCAGGCGTGCGCACTGCACTTACAATATATATATCATACTATCTGTCTCTCCATATTGCCTAGCCAATATGTAGTGCAAGCCTCTCTCTATGAATTATCCCTAATAATCAAACATGGACTCTTCATTCTTAGTCTACTCTCTCACTCTCCTCACAAATAGTCTCTAAGCACAGAACATAGAACTTCAACCTAATGGAACCCCTATCTTCCCAACCCATTACATATTTATGCATGAATTCTCGAGCTCAAAACCCTACTTTGCTTATCCAAAAAACCCTATTACAACTTAGTCTAACTCATGACAACTCATGTTGACTTATTGTTCGCACTTTCTTTTCCTTCTTTTACGTTTGCATGTTGTTGTTGCACTTATAAATTCTGTTCTTCATGCATTTTCACATCTTTATTCTTTTTGCATGTCGAACTGTTATCATTCCTTTTCACCTGCTTTATCTTCTTGCTTTATTCTCTGCTAAGTATTTTTTTACCATGCACTGCACTCCTGAATGTGCCTCTACTGTGCACTCTCAAGCCTGAATGTCCCTTTACTGCATACTCGATTCTTGTTTTTCCTTATTTATTTTTCTAATATGCATATCCTTCATACTTAGGATTTTCATGAAAATTGTATCCAAAATGCCTGTCCAACAGGCCCCCAAAACTCACCTTTGGCTCGTCCCGAGCCACTCAAGCCTGTTGTGCACTCCTTCATGATTCTATGAAATTTTGGGAGGCATCATTTTCTATCACAACATCCTTTATTATTTCTTCCTTCGTTCCTAAAGTATCTTCTACACCCTGCACAGTCAGGGTCCTTCTCTTCTATGTCATGCACCGCTTGCTTCACTTTTCCCTATGTAGTTGTCAATTATCTTATCACCCTCAGTGCCTCATCTTGTAGTGGTCCCATTCATTGCTTAAGGATATTCTGATGGTCCCATATCCTCTCGATTTCATCATATGACTAGCTTTGTGCCAAAATGGTCATCATTCATTCAGTAGATGGGAGAGAGTTTATGCTCTTTGAATCCTTCTACGCCTTTTCATGCACATCCCTCAATATGGTTTCCACAACCTTCATTTTTGTATCCTCCTCCAAGTTGGTCCAGATCTATGCACTTTACTCACATATATTTACACATTCCCCCTCCAACTTCTTAATATTTGCTACTATTATCATTGTTGTTCTTTCTCTTCCTACCCTTTCTTCTGGTGGTGTTCCTGGCGTTGTGCGTGATTGTAAGTCTTAAATCCTTCTGTGGAAGCCTTTGATGACTTCACTGATTATGGAGACATGTTCTTCCATGGTGGTCTCCACTACTAATGGTACTTATGTACTTTCCTTATACAACTTTTATACAGTCGTTTATGTATTCTGCATCATTTTCTCGGCTTTGTACTTCTCTTTTAATACTGTCTCAACCCTTTCCCCAACCTCATTCTTCTCCTTCATCGCTCTTTCCACTTTTTCTACAACTTCTCTCTTTTCCTACAGAGAAGTTTCATATTGTTTTTTCATTTGAGCCCTCTCATTTATTTCTTTGGTCAGTTCTCTAGTTGTTAAATCTACACAGAGCCTTATCTCATGCATGATACCTACTTGCAAGCTCTTTAGTACGTATATAGGCATTTGTGACACCAGTATGTTCAAGTGACTTAGTGTTTTCATCTTTTCTTGCAGTTTTGGTGTCTGGAACTCAACTGCATATGTCTGGACCTCTAACACTCTACACCTAGATGCTAACTTAGACAGGACTGGATTAGCAGCTTATGCTTCCTGAACCAGACTCATGGACCGTCCTTCACCCAAGCCTTTCTTTGGTGCTATCTTCACGGTCTCTAATAGTTGTTGTAATGCTACCAACTATTCATGCACCTTCTGGTTTTGTTCTACTTGTTTCCTTGTTTCTTCCTCAATGACCTCCTCTGCGGCATCATGTACTTGGTATTCTATTATGTCCATGTCGTCATCTATCTAATTATAGACATGGGGTACCTTATGCACTTTCATCTTTTTTCATGCATATACTGTTGGACCCTTCCCCTTATCTTTTCTTTTGACCCAGATCTTGGTCCCGATGGTTGTGCTTCTTCTTTGGATGGTCTTGGTGTATCCCCTGCGCCATTATTTTTCTCATTTCCCTATCCTTTGTCTATTTCTTATTCATCCCTATCATGTTCTTATTTCAGGTGGCCCGTTTTTTCTGCTAGGATTTTCCACTCATCATGCCAATCATTAGCAATCAAGCATACACCATCTATTTTTAATTTGTATATGGTTGGAATCCACTAGTGTGCATGGTCCTTTTTGGGTAGATATGGTGCATCCCTGCTTTGAATTGCACTATATCCTAATAATTCTCTATTGTCTGGGTTGTGATGCACGGTGTTTTCACTACTATGTACCTAATCGTGTCAAAATAGACATAGAGTGTAACATTATTATCTATTTGTCTCCTTTTGTTTGGTGTATTTCATAGGTTGGCATACAGTGCAGTTGCATTACCTTTGTTGGTTTCTCTCAGCCATTGGTAATCATCGAGCTCCTTCCATCCAACTAGTGCAATCAAAATAAGAAGCTAGGCATAATGAAACTATGTGCCTTTCTCCTGGGATTCTACGCAGTCTATCAAAAATTGATTCACCAAAAATGTGGCCCAATTCATTTGGACCCCCTCTATGCATTTTTTTGTCGCTGCGATTACTATGGCCAACACTTCATACTTGCATAATTTCCTCAACAATTCGCAAGCCAACACCTGCATCACAAAGAACACAACATCGTCGCTTATGTTCACAAAATCCAACCCTCTCTTCCCTTTGAAGGTGTTAAACTTATCCTTCATGGATTTTGATAGTTCTTTCTCCCTTGCCTTGTTTGAGGATAAGGTTGTCAGATCTACTCCTATTGTTTCCAAGCCTATGATCTACACAATTAATTGTGTATCAATGGATATTGGTGTGTCTAGTCATAGATTTCCTCCATGGACACTACTTATTATCATTTTGACACAGGCGTTTATTTCCATACTTCTGCCAAAATGCAGAATCTTTAGTAGATTAAGTATGCCTGACTTCTCTAGTCCTATCACCTGTTGGGTATGTGTTATATTTTTTGCACGGGTATTAGTGTCTGAGCACCTGCATCGGACGCACAGGGGGGTGAGAGGGGGGTTGCAGGGGGGTAGAGCCCCTCGCGCGGGGGTTCGGGGGCAGTGCCCCCGAAAAAAAAAAATTCGGGCCGACATATTTTCGCCGGGCCAACATATTTCCGGGACGACATGTTACCGGGACCACATGATATTAGGTGGTTTTCAGCACATGGTGTTTTGCCGATGGTTTTCTAGTTCCGGTTAAGGAATTAGGGTTTTGGACTAATCCAGGTCATTGGGTTAGGGTTTTGGATGTCGCTGGCTCCTATATGTATATTGTATTGTAAACAATGTAAAACAATGTATGAATATAATATATGCTGGTTTTCCCAGTTTGGGTTTCCAGGTGAAAAATCTCTATGTAATGTTTGTATTTTCCATTGTATATTTTCTGTTCTTTTCTGAATATCAGTTTGCAGTAGATATTGTACAAGGTTAGAATTTACATCACCCAACTCTGTGGTTCAAAGAGAATTGCTCTTGTCCCTGGTAAACTTTTGGCACACAAATACTTCTCTCGTTCCAACTCGAGAAACTTTTCATTCGTGATGTTGTGATATGCAAACTTTAGGGTAGTAATATTTCCTAGCATTTCCCCTTCAACAATTACGCCAGTTGGTATTTTCGGTGTGACCAGTGGGTATTTTCCATCTGTGGGTAATTTAACTTGAGGTGCAATGTCTTTTCCCTGGTAGTATATAATCCCTATGAAAAATTTCCTGTGAAGTCAAAGCTCTGGGTGTTTCCTCGACCATTGGTGCAACTAATGGTATTTTTGGTTGCTTGTGTGTTGTGGCTACTGGCGCTCCAACTTTTGATGGTTCCATTTTTCTATGCATATGAGTTCGGTGACTTTTATTTGTTGTTTATGGTTTGGTTTTGGTTCAAATCTCTATATGCTCATAGTTCTTATTGAATGAAAATAACCTTTTATGTCGACCCTCATACGCTTTTATCACCCTTCGACGGTTGTATAATTACTTATGTGCCCAATAGAATTGTTGAATCCAGTCAGAATATGCCATTAATACTTTCCTTAGTGTGGAATTAGTGTCAATCCCCCATCGGATTTTTTCTTAGATTTTACATTATGTCTCCATCCTTGGTGGGGCCTTCTATTTATGACTACACCTTTCCAGTATGCTTCGTCATTGATGGCTTTTTAACTATCATTTATGTGCTTTAATGCCCTTGATGATTTATGTCTCATGCTTGAATTTTGTGTGCACTAAACTGACTCTGTGTTATTTATGTTATTTGTGTGATACTCCCTTTTTCTACGCAATATTTCTTCCTGTTTACCTTTGTATTTATCGATTTTCCCCTTTTTATTTGTTTTCTTCCTTTTTCTACTTTTTTGTTAGTTTTTTTCTGTATTTTGTGTCCCTACTAGAGTACTACTACTATGATACATGAAATATTGCGTAGTTCAAATTAATGCGCAAATGGTCGGTTGTCTCTATAGAGTTTCAATTGACTTACATTCATCATTCTTCCTAGGGTGTCTCCACTCAATGTTTCCAATTTCACAACACCTACCTCTGTCACATGTTGAATTAGATAGGGTCCTAACCAATGCATGCCAAACTTTCCCAAATGTTGCATAAATTCACTTTCATAGAGTAATACTAAGTCTCCCACTTGAATTTTTTTCTATTTAATGTGTCTATCATGCCATGCCTTTTCCCTTGCCTTCTGAACTTGCTTATGGAAGCCCGTGACAAACCGATCTTACTCAAGATGTACTAATTGTGATAATATATCCTCTACTACACTAGAATTAAAAACATCATTAATTGTTGTGACGTGCGGGCCAGGTAGAATAAAATCCATCGGCATCACTGCTTCTTGCCCATAGACCTACCTAAAAGGTGTCTTCCCCGTCAACTTCTTGCTTGTAGTCTCTTTTGCCCATAAAACTACAAGAACCCTTAAGTCCCAATCATCTCTCCCTACGTTACAGATCTTTGTCAAAGCATTCTCCAAAATTTTACTAAAACATTTCACTGTCCCATTGACCTAAGGATGATATAGCATACTCTTCTGGTGATGAATTTGAAATTCCTCATTCAATGCTACAATTGTCTTATTCAGAAAGTGTGTTCCTTGATCACTGAATAATATGCACGAACATCTGAATCATGTGAATACATTATCAAATAGAAACCGTGTAGCAGTCTCCACATGCAATATGTGACTAGTGTTGCTTCTTCCCATCTAGTCAAATACTATGTCGCAATGATTATGTACCTTGCTCCTAATATTCCAATTGATGGGTTGATTAGCCCCACAAAGTCTATCTCCCATTTATCGAATGTTTGCAACATAACCTATAGGTGTAAAGGAATTTCATCCCTCCTGGATGGCTTCCCCACCCTTTAACATGCATCACATGCCTAAAATTATTCTTTATCATCCTTATGAAGTGTGGGCCACCAAAGCCCTGCGCAAAAAATCTTCTACGCAGTCACTTTACCTACATAGTTTCCTCCAACAATCCCTTTTTGTGTTTTTGTGAGTATCATAGGCCTTTCATGTTCCTACACAAATCAATATTCTATATGCACCTAACTTGTATAGGTTCCCTACAATGAGCTGAGAGTTTGCTACTTTAACCACTAGTTTTTTCTTTTGCGCAATTGTCATTTCAGACAGGGCCATCAATGTACTTAGAAACTGTACGATGTCATCAAAGTAGTCATCCACCATCCTAAATGAAAATAACTATGCATCCGGCAAGTTTTCATCTAGATTCCATGCATCTTCTCCTAATAGTATGCACAATAAGTGATCAGGTCCTGCATTCAACTTCCCTGGTTTAACAACAACCTCAAAATCATATTCTTGAAACACTAGTAACCACTTGCATATTCTACCCCCCAACATTGGCTTGTTCACTAAGTATTTTAGTGTAGAATGGTGTATGTACATATTAAAGTGAAAACCCAATAAATAATGTCTAAACTTTTGTAGCGCATATACCATTCCCAATACTTCCCATTCTGTTGCAGTATAATTCTTCTCTGCTATGGATAGATTCCTACTTGCAAAATAAATTGGGTGATCTATGTCTCCTTCCTCTAGTTGAGGCAGTATTGTGCTAAAAGCTATGGACGACGCATCTATATGAACATTAAATTCCCTATTCCAATCTAGAAAGATAAAAATAGGCATGATCACTAATTTATGTTTTAAGGTGTCCAAACCCTTCTGACAGTCCTCATTCCATTGGAAATGTGCTTCCTTCTTTATCAACTTCTCCATAGGTGTTGTAATATGTGCATAACCTTTGATAAACTTCCTATAATATCATATGTGACCCATAGTTTCCCTCAATTTTTTGACTGATGTAGGTGGTTGTAAATCCATAATTACTACAATCTTGGCAAGATTCACTAATAACCCTTGCTTCCAGACCACATGGCCCAACAAGATTCCAAAAGGTGCACAAAAAATACACTTCTTCAAATTCAGTGAAATATGACATTATCTACCCCTATCCACATTAATATGAGTACTTCTATGTGATCCTTCAATAGACTAAACACAGTCCAGTCATCTAAGTATACTTCAAGGAACTTATGAATAAATTCCTTAAAAATTGTGACCATAACTCTAAAAAAAAATGTATGTGCATTCTTCAATATGAAGGGCATCATTGTGTATTGATAGATTCCCCACTATGTCGCAAAAGTAGTTTTATACATGTCTTCCTATGCAATTTTGATCTTATGGTACCATGAGAATCCACTTATGAAAGAATAAGCCTCTTGTCCTCCTACATTCTCCAGTACCTCATCTATGAATGGTGTTGGAAATGGATCATGTAGACATGCATCATTCATCTTCCTCATATCTACACAAATCTCGATTCCTCTTATTTTCTTTTCCTGTACCACCATTGGACTTATCCACTCTGATTCCACCACTGGTTCAATGATCCTTACATCCAATATCATGTCTATTTCTACTTTCACCTTCTCTTTGTACTTTAGATTTAACCTGTAGGGTCTTTGTCACACTACTTTAGTACCTGGTTTCAAAGGGATTTTCAAATCACCTAATTCCCCATCTATCCCCTTCATTTCTAATAATGTAGTTGGGAATAGATCCTAATACTCGCACAATAAATATTCAATCTTCTCCACAGTTTCATTACTTCAATAATCTCTTATCTACGTAAACTTTGGATTCTTTGTCATCCCAATGTTTAGCTTCCACATCCTTATTGGTTGTGTATACACAGCAGATTCAATCTCTAGCCCTTCTACTACATGTTCCCCCTCATTTTTAGGTACTTTCACATTCCTAGGATCTTCCTCATCTTGTTCTTCTTTCACGACATTGTAACACTCCAGTAATTCATGGACAATCATTGAAGCTCTGTGTGCACTGCACATTGGTACTACCTCAATTGGCCCTTCTTCTAAGAACATCTTGGTTCGAATGACCTGTAATGTTGCATCTATTAGTGGAGATTCATGTTCAAATGTAAACGTTACCTTGAATCTTCGAACCATCGTGTCCCAACTTGTTATTTCTCTATGCATTTCTATCTCTAGATACTATTTCTTCATAATTGTATCCAATGTATGTATAAATTTGTGTCTTCATTCCTTCTTTGGTATTGAACTCCATATAGTTATGCACTACTCAATATGACTTGTTGGGTCATTTATCCCTATATACTTCTGTGCAATATTCTCTAACTTGGTACCAAATCTCATTTGCATTAGTCTCTGACACTACAACCAATATTCCATCCCCTCTTTGTCTGCATCCCACCATCTAGCTGGAGTAACTTTGAGGACAACCTATAGTGCCAACAACCTTTTTTGTTTGGGAACCTGCAATTAAAATTCCTTTACAAATGAGCTTATGTCAGTCAATCCTTCATACTTTGGTTGATCACATAGCTTTGTTCCAATCGAGTGCAATGATCGAGTAATGTGTGCACATCGTCTAGTTGATAATTCATGCATCCTCTACTACCAATGTTCGAGACCTTCCTCTGAATATGATGCACACAAACTAATACTTCTCCAACTTATCACACCATCTACAGTGGGGTTAACATAATCAACCATCATTGCAGTCATATTATACAAGTTATCAATTTTGTTTCCTCTCATTGGTTCTATGTACCTATTTCCTTATGTCGGGTCCAAGGGTGCAGTAAACTTAAAGTCTCCTACCTCAAATATCATTTCCCTCCTCTTAAAATTAATGATCGCTTGATTATCAAAGGCCCAATAAAGTCCCATCAATTCTATATAGGGTTGACTACCATCCACGATATCAATGACTTCAAAGTCTTCTACTATGTTCACAAGTACTTCTGTCAATCGACTAATTGGTACTATCTTATGTTGGTATACTAATCTTAATTGAATAGGAGACCATATTAGCTTGGGTTTCCCCATCATATCCCAGGTATTCTTTTGAAACATATTCACATCAAACCCCAAGTCTGAGATAACGTTATCCACATCATATTCCTCAATCTGTGCACTTAATCTGAATTCTTTGTTACTCCTCTTTCTGCACAGTACCTGATTCACTACCCTCTATGCAATAGGAATTTCCCTTTCTTTCACACAATGATCAATCATTTCATATAACACATTCAGCGTGGTTTCATATTTCATTAAATCTATGTAACTTCTCAGGAACTCTCGTAGAGTACTTACCTTCCCAAGTGGCTTCTCTGACATAGTGTGATCACAGACATGAGGCATAGATGATGTTGGTTCTACCCAATACAGTCCTATTATCTCTTTTCTTTCCCTTTGATAGGTCTCCTTTTCTTATTGAGGGTCGAATGTTGGCATATTCCCTATAGATTTCCTTACCCATTGCTCAACCTTCTTTCCTCTATTCATCACATTAAACCATGTTCTAGTTCCTTTACACGTAACAACTGCTATTCTAGGTCCTTCATTTCTTTTTTCAGCTGATAATTTTTGTACATTTTGATTTGGGTTATGGTTATGATTTCCTCTTTCATGTCGATTTGCAAGTAGTTGTGGACAATTTGTTGTCACGTGGTCCAATTCTCTATAGTATGTGCATGTTGTACAAGGATTTGGGCAGTCATGATCTAAGTGTCCTAGTTTATTACAATTGTAACATTTTATTGGTCCTCTGCCTCCTCTACCAAAATTTCCCCTGCCTCTACCTCTGTAAAAAATTTCTAAGTTTCCTGGATTAAAGCCTCTCTTATTATTATACTGTGGACCCCCTCCTTCTATCATAGCATTATCCTCCTGAATCATGTACATATTTGAAGTGTGCTCTCTCATCAAATCGAATGCACGAAATTATTTTCTTCATGTTCTACTAACTTGCAAAAGTTACAAAATAAGTTCCTTGGCATACTTTGATATTTCTGCAGTAATGGAAAATCAATCAGATGATGTCCCCATTTCTTACATATTTCATAATATCCCCCTCCTATTAATGGGTTCGTCACTCCAGTCTCCAAATACTGCACAAATTTTAGGCATTTGTCCTTGTGGTGGCCTTCGGTTCTACACTTAGTACACCAGACTTGTTCTCGTTTCTCCTTCCCTTTTGTAAATTTTGCTAGTTTAATTATCAAGGTAGATAACTATGTCTGTACTTGTGTTATCCCTCCACTTTCCCCTATAAGGGATGCTTCTAATGTCATCGAAATATCCAAAGCTTCAGGCTACGACGCAACCTTCTATTGAATCAACAGCCTGTGAATGTGTGGTAGGAGTCTTGCAATAAACCATTCTTGGTGTTGTTGATCAGGGATCTAGAATGTCAGTCTACCCATTAAATCCTCAAAAAGTTGGTCATAATCCTAGACTGATTCAGTCTACACCTTTTTTATTTCCTTCAACTCTATAATGTACTACGACTCAGACTTTGTCTTATTGAACTCTTTCAACAATGCTTGTCTTATTTCTGCCAAAGTCTTGGCTTGTCCTGTAGGCGCGACACTCTATAGTTTCATATACCAGACTAATGTGTGACATCTAAAGTTGGTTTCCAACTGCACAATATTTACAGCCTCATCCTGGACATTCTTTGCAACCCAAATTGTCTTGCAGAAAAATAGATGTTGTTATGGGTCTTCTAACCCAACTCCTTGGAACTCAGGTAGTCTAATGGTGTTGTCTACCCATACCATGTTTCTTTATGTAGTACCTCCCCTAGGCGATGTTGTTTGACTATGATTATGTGCACTACTTCTACTGCTCTAATTGCTACCACTTTGTCCTCCCTTGCTAATTATAAGTGCTTTTGACAAATTCTTGAATATAATTTCTGATCTAGGTGACGCACATGGGGTCTTGGAATTGACAGAGGATCCAGACAGAGTAGGACTTATCGGCTCTTCTATTATGGGACTAAATTGATAATTCTCTTACTCTCCTTCTATGTATGGTATCTCTACGATATGGGTGATTGTGCAGGGTTCTCTTCCCTCAATATCACTACATGGATCTCCTTTCTTATCCCCAATATTTCTCCTCTGATACTTTCTTCCACTGCAAAAAACTCCAAACTCATCTTCTTCTTCTGATACAACCTATTCATCTCTCTACATCCTCAGTCCCTCCCTTCCTTTATTTCTTCCTTCATGTTTTCCTACCTTCAGACGATCCTCTTTCCATCCCTCGGTTCCCCTATGTGCACAAATCCCCTTGGAAATCGGACTCCATTTTCATCACACACTTATCTCACATCAACATCTATATCCACATACCCAGTGATTTCATGAGCCTTCCACGTGGAGATTTGAAGAAATCTCTCTCTGCAACATTGTATGATTGGGTACAATCCACTGTAAATTCTATCATATAACCTCCCAATATATTGTCTAACCAAAAATAAATTGTGTGAGAAGTCTTATTACTTGTAGAATTCAGTTTCCTTACCAACCTGGGAGTCCAGTTCCTTGGCACTATGGTTCAGTACCTTCCAGTATTCTCCACTAATATTTCTAGCCACTTAGTCAAAATGATCGGAAATTCACCAAAGAAAATCTCATTCAACTCTGTGTACAAATACCTTTGCATCCATGGTTTGTCGCTCATCTGAGGGTTTCTATTCTCTTTTTGAGCAAATTCTTGTTCCTTCCCTTCTAGCCATTTTGAGATCTCTTTCTTCATCCACATCCAAAACATTCCCTCAATCACAGATTATGCGTCCCAACAATGGAACCATTTGTTGGTGTGTGGTTATAAGACCCCGGGTTCAAATTATCTTAACCAACAAAACCCTTCAGACACCATCCCTTTCGGCATAACCTTCATGCAAGTGAAGTCTCATCTGAGGCATATAATGGGGTTGTAAGAACCGTGTTTCTGCAATAGTGAGGGAATGGGGGGTGATCATATTAATCATTCTTACTTATCTATTTTGTGTGCATTATCTTTTATTTGTTCTTCCTTGGTTACTAAGTGAATTTAGTTATACAATACCATTATACTACAGGTTGCAACATAAACCATCTACTGTAACATTCATACCTAGTGCGCAGTGCTCATATAATCAACAGATTTAGTCTAACATGCATAAAGGGAATATTCATGATCAATCACATAAAAGATAAGCAGACATGGTAGTTAATGTGGTTCACCCAACTTTCAATGGTTGGATTCTTTATTATTCTTGTTGTAATCGTCTCAGGCTTGCACACTACGCTTACAATAGATATATCATATTATCTCTATCTTCGTCTTGTCTAGCCACTCTGCAGTGTAAGCCTCTCTCTGCGACTTATCCCTAACAATCAGACATAGACTCTTCATTCTCAGTATATTCTCTCACTCTCCTCACAATCATTCTCTGAGCACAAAACATATAACTTCAACCTAATGGAACCCTTATCTTCCCAACCCATTACATATTTATACATGAATTCTAGGGCTCAAAGCCCTACTTTTCTTATCCCAAAAACCCTATTACAACTTAGTCTAACTCATGACAACTCGTGTTGACTTGTTTTTCGACATTTATTTTCTTGATTCCACATTTGCATGCTATTGTTGCACTTTCGACTGTTGTTCTTCCTAATTTTTTGCATCTTTCTTCTTTTGTCATGTCGAATTGATATCCTTATTTTTCACTCGGTTTATCTTCTTTCTTTATTCTCTTATTTATTCTCATGCTTTAGTATCCTGCTTTACTCTCTTGTTTTATTCTCTGCTAAGTATGTTCTTACCATGCACTGCACTCCTGAATGTGCCTCTATTGTGCACTCTTGAGCCTGAATGTGCCTTTACTGCACACTTTGTTCGTACTTTCTCTTCTTTCTTATTCTACTATGCATATCCTTCATACTTAGTATTCTCATGAAAATTGTATCCAAAATGCATGTCCATCACTCATGAAGAAAATTATGCACCTTGTGATATAGAATTTATTGTTACTGTGCATGCTTTGAAAATATGGTGACACTACTTATTAGGAAGGATGTTTTTGTTGAAAACATATAATCTTAGCCTCAAACATTTTTTCAACCAGAAGAAATTGAATGCAAGACAAGCTAGATTCTTGGCTTTCCTAAGTGAGTACGATTTTGAAATAGAACATATTAAAGGAAATGAAAACAAGATAGTATATTCACTTAGTAGGAAACTAAACACAATTTCTAGCAGTGACATACAATTTGATCTGAAATGGAGAGTTACATCAGCAGCAGAAAATGATGAAAATTACAGGAAAAATGTCATACTAATAATACAGATGAGGGTGAGTCAAAATTTAGATGCAATCAAGAAGGATTAATGTTGTACAAAAACATAACTTATGTTCCAAACTGCACAGAGTTAAAGAATTTGATATTAAATGAAGTTATTTAGTGGTTTGGACACTCAATTAAGTTTTAGTACAACATATCATCCTCAAATCGATGATCAAACTAAAAGGACTAACCGAATTTTAGAGGATATGTTGTGGAAGTACGTAATGGATTTTCCCACAAAGTGGGAAGAGTACCTTCATCTAGTAGAGTTTTCATATAATAATGGTTATCAAACATCATTAAAAACGAGCCATTTTGAAGTTATGTATGGAAATAAGTGTCGGACACTTGTTAGTTGAGACAACCTGATTGACAGAATTATTTTGGGTCCCAAAATGTTATAAGAGATGGAAAAAATTGTTTTGAAAGTAAAAAAGAATTTGAAAAATGCACAGGACAAACAAAAAAGTTTTTCAAACTTGAAAAGAACACATACAGAATTCAATGTAGGATATCATGTATATCTAAAGGTTAAACCTAGAAACATCTCATTCAAATTGGTAAAGACTTCCAAGTTGTCACCACAATATTGTGGCCCATTTGAATTTATTGCCAAAGTGAGGCCAGTGGCCTATCAAATTGCACTACCAGTCAATTTAAAAGTACACAATTGTTTTCATGTTTCCTTGTTAAAGAAATATGTACATGATGTAACTCATATTGTAAATTGGAATGTGATCCAGGTGGAACCAGAAGGCGATTTTCATGTGGAACCGCTAAGCATTCTCGACAAGAAGGAAACTATGTTGTAGAATCAAACCATCGCTCAGGTTAAAGTGAAGTGGAGGCATTTTATCCCTAAGGAGGCTACTTGGTAAATGGAAGAAGCCGTGAGGAATGCTAATACATTCATATTCCAGAGATGAGATTACCATATTGGAACATTGAGAATAGTGTTCATTTCAAGAGGTGAAGGATGCGATGTCCCTCCATTGCAAACATTTGAATATTTTGATTTTAATTATTTATTATGTTAGACTTTTTCTTTGAGAAAAAGGACTTATGCTAAAAATATATCATCCTAAACATTGATGATGAGGAATATTTTGTAAATATTATTGTAATTTAATTTCTTTAACTAGAGACAAATTGATTAGAGAATCCAGTTACAAAAGAGTAAATCATTATTCCATGGGAGAGTGAAAAGGGATAAAAATCACCAGAGTAAATATTTTCCATGAGGAAAAGTGTAAACCTACTCCCAAAGATGTGGGATGTTAGTGAACAAGCTAGAAAAAAGTTAGGCCAAGAAGATTCCCTAGGGTTAGGGATGAGGTTAACTTGGAAAAAGACCTAGGCAAGCTATTACTTCTTCTTGGTAACACAAGAAAATACAAGTATAGAGGAGACAGGACATTACTGAGTACTTGTGAGGAGGATTTGAGGTTGATGGTTCTAAAAAAGAGTCAAGCTCTGAATTACCCGAAGAAGGTTATTGAAATTTGCAGTCCCTATGGAATAATGATCAAGGCTTGGGGGTGACAGGAGAAAGTGACTTGGTTGTTCTCGTCTATGGTTGGGAGGAACTAGATTCTCTACTCAGTTTGTCCCCAGCTTTTGAAGAAGTCTCAGATATGTTTTCTCTTCTTAATAATTGTTTTCATTTGGAGTGATAATTAGTACAGAATGAAGGATTATCAAGATTTCATTACTAATACAAATAGAGAAAGATAATATTTTTCTTATTTTATTGAATGGTAGTATTACAATAAGATAATTGTAATATTGATTGTGACTAATTTAAGATATGTATATCATTTCATTGTTTTTTTTGTGGCAACATAAGGAAATAGTCCCTAAATCTGTAGCATACTATTTCTTGTAAAAATATATTATTTTTATGTATGAATAATGAAAATAAGAAAGAAAGTTACTGTAGAATAACGTGTGGATTAATATGTATGCAAAATACCCCCTGGATGGGGTGCCACACGGAGAGGGAAGGACACGCATATTAGTGTCGGGTGGTGCCATAAATGTTGGCCACCGGCTCCCATCTCCTCGCCATAAATGAATGGGAGTGAACCCAGGCAGTGGACATCAAACGATGAGGCCTCACGTGAGCAAGCAGGACAGGCAATCAGCACACTAAGACCACAACCTTAATGGCCAAATATATCACCTTCGTCCTTATCAACCACCTTGGAGGATTTGTGATGCATTTGAAATTTGCAGAGCCGAAGGTTGAACCTTCGAAGAGCAGGGACAGAGACACCCCTTCAACCAGTATCCTGACAATAGCTTTGCTTCTGAGCATGCCAAGAGCAAGGGGGCAGCCTCATAGAGGCGCGGCATGGTACGCAGTCGATTCACGCTGGAATGGCAGAAGAATTTTGAAAAATCATTAGCTCTAACTAGCAGGAGGAAAACCAGGAAGTCCAGGAGAATGGGAACGCCTCCCATGGCATATGTTGAGGGTATTGCTCTAGATGAATCTATCCAGAGATACACAGAGAATCTTCTCTTCACGGTCCCGGACAATTGGAATCCCCCCGCCTGTTTCAGGAAGGATGCAATAACCCCTGCTCCAAGAACAGGGCACAGTCCTAGGGATGCTCCAGCTGAGGAATTCATAGCTTGTCTAGTGGAGGAAGAATTCCAGAAAGGCATGGAAGGAAACAAAGAGGAATTCACGACCGACGAACCTCCTGAGGTAGATGTGCAATGAAATAGGCAGATAGAGCACTAGGGTGGAAATGTAAAAGAACGAAAGGATGAGGCCAACCAGCCACCACTCCTTCAACTGGAGCACCTCGAATTAATTTTTGGCATACGCAGCATGGTGGACGACCAGATATTCAGGGCCATTCGCATAAATCAACGCCTTGATATGATCTACGCTGCCTACTCCAGTGCATCCCCAAGACGCCAATACCCTACTTGCACACAGGTCTACACAATTCCAGTCAAGCGAGGAAAGAACAGAGACGAGGATAAGAACACCGGCTAAAAAAAATTTTACATGCTCACAGTTAGAAACTTTTTTCTTTTGTTGCAAACCAGAGATATAGCTCAGTTAGCTTATAGTAATGCTATTGATAGCATAGTAAATACAAGACTTGGTGTAAAGGTGGCCATGCATCTGGGTTTCCTTCGGGCAAGATGGCAGCCTGAAATTTTGAGTTTGAAAAGTGGCATGGAACGGCCAGCTGTCTCGGTTTCCTCTACAGGCGGGACAGTTGGCAGTTCAACAGAACTCTGTAATTCTGCAACTTTAATATAACAGGACCTACCTTTTTTACTTAAATAAAAAAAATATGTATGCAAAAGACTTTTTATAACTACTGATAATGAGAATACATGAAATATATAGTAAAGTATATTAGAATAACCAATATTGATGCACCACATTGCTTGGATAAATACTTCAACTAAATCCATTGAAAAAAAAAAAGATAAAACAAAAAGATATATCACATATAGCTATTATGTGTGTTATATTTATTTTCTACTAGAAGTAAGAAGGTTGTTCATACCATAATATATGAATACAAGAAATATAAAATATATTATGCATTTAGACAGTTAGTAATGTTTGTTATCATGCATTTTGTTTGCACCCATAAAAATAGTTGTACAAGAGTCTGAGAACATTGATAGACATTAAATATATAAGGAAAAAATAAACCTAGAAAAAATATGTGCACTTATAACCAGGGGTTAAAGTCATAATTGTAATCACAATGGATGCTTATTTTAAATATACAAAGATCTAGCATACGCTCACAATAGTTTTGATTTCTATGAAATAAACAACCAACAAAGTTGTTATTAGACTCGGAGCTGGCCCATAATATTTTATATTTGTAAAGAACGAGATCATTAAACCACTAACCTGGTTAATAACCAGTGGTCATATGAAACAAAAGAGAAAAACATTATAGGCTTATACAAACCATAGAACTAATGAGTGGGACTTCGTGGAATAAAATAAATCTAATGTAAATTATTGAAGTTATGTGAGTTAATGAAACCCTCGATGCAACAATGGAATTGAGGTGAAAAATTATAAGTGTACAATAAAATAAAATGAGTGACCATGCAAATAAATGTTGTTTCAATACTAGGTGTGTATAATCAACATCTCTTCCAGAAAACAAAATCATAAGAAAAATGTGTAGCATGGATTTGAGTATGTATATGTCTTAAAGGGGTGAACATGACCTGTCATATCTCTATGCTTTGGTAGTTGAGTCACAGTACCAGTGTAGGTAAGTACCCTAGGAACCGGAGCAATACACATCAAAACAACACGCTCATTCTTGGGAAGAGGTGTAAAAAAACAATCTTTGGGAAAGTTACCATTTGGAAATTCAAGTTTTGGTCAGACTTGGTAAAGGAAAAAGTAGTGAGCCGACCTGGTGAAGGAAGAAGTAGTGAGTAGACCTGGTGAAGGTAGAAGCAGCAAGCAGACCTAGTGAAGGAAGAAGTTGCAAATATACACGGTGAAGGTTGGTGCCGCTCAAAAAAACAGATCGGTGTCTCTTGCTAAGTTGGTGCTTAGCAGTGGGGATTGGTGTCTCTATTATATTGGTGTATATGGAGTTATGTAAGAGTAGGTTGGTTCCTACTAGTTTTTAACTAGTAGGTATTGGTTTCTCTAGTAGGTTGGTTCCTACAAATATTTGTAACAATAGGTTGGTGCCTACAAATAATTATGAAGAGATGTTTTGTGGTTTTCTCCTAAAATAATTTCCATGTAAATATTGTGTTCCATGTTTTTCAATTAATAGATCTCATATGTGATTGTTCTCTTATGGTTGATGAATGTTTGAATAAGAAAAAAAATATGTATACTAATTCACCCCCCTCTAAGTATATGTGTGTTCTCAATGGTGCATCAATGTGTATAATTTATAGAATCACCCCAATGATGTCAATATCGAAAATATGCACCAGACTTCAAAAATATGTCATATGCACTAGTTCTTAGTATAGGTACTTTTTAGGAATTAGTGTGTATCATTACTTATTTCACTAGTGGATATTATATATAATTCTTATATTGATGTGCCATATTGATATAAGTACACTGGATGAAAAAACCTCCACTAGAACCTCTAACTTCCCATATTTTTTAGTTGAAGTTAAAACAGATTAAAACCTTTGATAAAACATATAGTTAAACCTCATAGAAGACAGTTAGAGAGTATAAAAATAAAAGAAGAATAAAATGTTGCATCCTATCCCCTTCGTGTGGATGAAATTGTCAACATAATCAGAGGAATTGGTGAAAAGGTTGAAGAACCGATGATTGTACAAAAGGTGTTAAGGTCACTCCCCTTAATATTTGATTTCTAAGCTTCTGCCATTGAGGAAATGAAGGATCTTGATTCATTGACAATGGATAATTTGCATGGAATCCTCATGGTGTATAAAATGAGGACAAAGAAAGAAAAGACATCAAAAAGAGAAGCAACCTTCAAAGCCTCAAAGAGGACAAAGAACAAAGAGCACAAGTCGAGTGATTGTTGCAGCTATGAGTTAGAAGCAGAGGAAGAACATTTTGTGAGAAAACGCAAAAAGGGATCTGGAAAATATAAAGGTAATTTTCCCTTTAAATAATTTAATTATGGAAAAGTATGACATTTTGTTGTTAAGTGTCCATGTGCAAAGGATGAAAATAGTGATGATGAAGAAGAGCATAACATAAAGAAAGGGAGAAAATATCATAAAAACAAAAAGAACCACAAATTGGATCAGTGTGAAAAGAAGAACTATTATAAGTAGAATAAGAGTCTCTACTCAAAAGGGGTTATTGACTCATCTAAAGAAGGCAGTGAAAGCAGTTTCGATAGTGATAGAGAAAAAACTCTCTTAATGGAAATCAAAACAAATATTGATGAAGACAAAGGGACATAAAAAATGGACTCAGAAGAAGAGAAAAAATCCAAAATAGATGTGGAAGTGGATATTGAAGAAGAAATCATGTGTTCCTTAAGCAAAATAAAGAATCTTAGATAATAAAAAAATTGAAACAAAAGGAGCAGTTGCAACAATATGAAGAAGAGGATTGTCATTCAAAAGAAAAAATTTACAAAGCCTTGAAGAAACAAAAAATACTATCATGAACCTAAAGGTTCAATTAGAAGAAGAAAGAAGTATATAATAAGTGGTGAGAATCTGACTGAAGAAAAAGGAAGAAAATTGTGGAAATCTAGAATCTGAAATTGTTTCATGAAGAAAGGAACTGGAGAAAACAACTATTAAGTTGAATAGAATCTTGAAGTTTGAAAAGAGTGTTAAAACCTTAGATGATATCTTCAATTCATGTCAAAGGTATCGATTCATTAAGAC
>ML803080.1:41952-59329 GCA_009831015.1 Picea engelmannii
TCATCTAGATATACCACCACAAAAGAGTTGGTGAAGGGTCTCAATACATCATCCATCAATCTCATGAAAGTTGATGGTGCATTTTTTAAGCCAAAGGGCATGACCAGCCATTCGAAGAGACCTTCTTTAGATTTGAAAGTTGTCTTCCATACATCACTTGGTTTGATGGGAACCTAGTGGTAGCCATAATTTAGGTCAATATTGTTGAAGAACTTTTCCCCCTTGAGTCAGTCAAGAAGGTCATCAATTCGGGGAATTGGGTACCGGTTCCTGATTGTGATTTTGTTTAATGCTCTATAATTAATACAGAGCAGCCATGTCTCGTCTTTCTTCTGCATCAGCACAATCAATATTGTGCAAGGGGAGGAATTGGGTTGGATGTTCCCTTTTTGAAGCATCTCTTGTATTTGGCACTTGATTTAGTCATTTTCCATCAACGAACGACGATATACTGGTCCATTAGGCAACGGTGCACTAGGGGTTAGATCAATTGGATGTTTGTCTTGGCAATGTGTCGATACCCCGGTGGGTGAGGAGAAGATGTCTCTGTACTCTTAAATGAACCCATCCACTTTCTTCTGCTGCAAAGAGAGACTCTATGTAGAGGTCATAGATGTGGCGGTGACCTTCTGCTTACTGCGAGCATGGATCACAAAGAAGAAGAAATTCTCAGTCTATGAAATGACCTTATTGCATTGCTTAGTAGAGATTAAAGAAATAGTGGTAGGTGGCGCTACCTCTGGTATCGTGTACAATTGCCTACCCAAATTAATAATAACATTGTGGGGTCTAGACTCATACACAACATGTCACTTCCACAAGTATGGTTGGCCTAAAATAACATCACAAACTTCAAGGGGAGAAATACCACACAATACCTCGACTTTGAAGGGCTTGATGTTGTAGGGAAGACGACACTATTGGTTGACATGGAGATCTCGTCCTTGGTCAAGCTAGCCAATGGTGTAGGGTTGTGGGTGTGATGTTATCGGTAGGTCCACCCACTTGATGACCTTTACTAAAATCAGGTTCTTTTGATTGTCGCTATCGACAATGAAATGCAACAGAGTCCCCTTTACCCACATCTGTGAGTGGAAGAGGCGTTCCCCTTCCTCTGGTTCTTTTGTTTCTCTTGGTTGGACTTTGGTGGTAGGGACAGTGGCACTAGGTTCAACATCGATAATCTGCTTCCCACTTTCTGGATTTGATTCGAAGTCAGAATCTACCTCTGACTCGAAATATTTTAGCTCAGCCACTAGTGACTACTTGGAGCGACATTCTTCGGTATTGTGCCAAGGGATTTTATGGTATTCACACCATTTTCTTGTGTACTTATTCAACTTCTCAATACCCTTCTTGTATTGCATCTTGGGTTGGTTGTCCTAAGAGAGACCATATTTTCTCTGTCCTTTGTTTTATGGGTTGGGGTCTCCTTTTCCCTGCTTTAGCTATGAGGAGTTTGCAAATCCAAACTCTTGCCTCTTCTTCTTAAAGTTTTGCTCGATCTTGACAGCATATCTGTAAGCCGCACCTAATGATGTGATGTCTAGAAACTCCATTTCTATTTGAATGTATCTATGAATACAACCACGGTATTTGAGCACCAGATGTCCTTCAGAGTCTTTGATACCCAATTTGGTGTGCATGGTATGGAAAATATTGGTGAAATATGGTATTGTCTGGTCCTTTTCCTGATGCAACGTGATCCATCTTGTGTACTGGTCCTCGTAGCTTCCAAAAAGGTAGTATTGTTATTTAATGGCATCCCTGAAGGAATCCCATGTGGGGGTGACCACAAATATTGCAGATTCCTCTATGTCCCTTTGCTCAGAGTAACTATCCCACCAGTCCTTAACATGGGGGACGACCTTGAGGAGTGCAAAAGTAATTTTTTCCTTGTCGAAAAAATTATGGACGGAAAAATACCCTTCGAGCAGATTCAACCATTTATCTACAACATTTTCATCTATCAGTCCTTTAAATAATGGAATATCAAAATTTACTTATACTTTGAAGGGGGGTTGCATGGCCTCTTGATGAAGGTGCATCTCTTGTGGGTAGCCGCCAAAGGATCTATGCAAAGTTGTCCATCATTTTGTTCCTTTGTCACGCAAGGGATTCCTAGAGAAACATTTTAAAAGGATCTCCTACTCCATCATCTTTCTTCTCATCCCCCATGGGTTGTTTTCAAGTGCGTCATGGTCGATCTTCCAAAGGCTCGACTAGTTCGAGTCCCAATTTCTTATACCCAAATCTTGTTAGGGACATGCACGAAGAAATATAAATGAAGAGAGGATCGTTATGATACCACTGATCTGGATTTATGATCAAAACGAAAGGAATAATAGAATGAATACAATAAAATAGAGATACAGAGAAAAACAACAGATATCCAGTGAACAATAACTTCTATTAAATAAATAAAAAAGACTGAAATTGTAAAACTGCAGAACTGAAAACAACTTACTCAAATGGTGGTAGTTATCTCTGAGAAGAGATGTGGCTTCTACGCACATCCATTTGAGGAAAATTATTAAAATGAGGCTCCAAATGAATTTTTAACATTATTCATGAATTCCAAAACCCTAGACATCCAAAAACCTAACCCCAGGAGATGAAACGCCAAAAGTTATGTGTGCCCTGATGGGTAAGTTGGTACCTCAACTTCCTGGGGTCGTAACTTTTGCATACGACCTTAGTTTTAGGTGCGTGATAGCCCGTTGGAAAGGTATTTTCGAGAGATACACATTATTCCATCAATCTCTAACTCTGTCTACAGTTTGATTATGGCAAGACAAAAAAACAATGTTTAGTGCCCCAAAATGGCCTTGGAAATACAGAAAGATGTACTAACATGATAACTACCGAAATAAGCCATTTGGATTAGGTGGGAGGCCACCAATATCCACCTGGAAGCTGTGTAGGGCTTCATACAATCTCGTAAGTGTAGAACCCACAATTACAAAGAATTACAGAAAAATGTGTTGAACTAAAAATTGTCAAGAGGAGCCAATTGGAATAGGTAGGTGGCCACCAATATCCACCTGGATCAAAAAATCACTTTGTAATATATGTTTTCTAGTTAGTTAAAACCACCGATGTAACGAATTTCATAAGTTAGGACTTTTTGAAGGAAATGAAGATTGGAAAGTTAGAAAAAAGGGGCTTGACTATGGGAAAACCTGTCGATTTGAGGCAGTCTACGACTAAGAGAAGATATGAGGAATCCAAAGAGATTTAAATTCATGAAAAAGGGATTTGTGTAGTTTACTGATCTAAGGTATCCAACAAGATTACAAGTTATGAAAAAAGAACCTGTGTGGAGAAAAATATGAAATATAAGTTTGTGAGATGACAAGGAACTCATGGATAAGATTCCATGAAGAATTTCGTGTTCCATGGGATTCTGATATAGGAGCATCAAGATAATGGTTATGGGTAAGCCAAAAACCTGGGATGAGGATGATGATGATGACGATGTAGGGGGGAATAAAGGTATAGGTATGCATACATGTGATGGAATAATGGTTGATGGAAGATGTGCGATAAAAAAAATTTATAAATAACCAACAAATACAACGATTGGAGATCCATGTACTCCAGTGGATGGTAATATTTTTATATGGAATTCAAAAAACACTATTTATGTTTGTAGGTACAAGATGAATAATATCGAGGGCAAAGAATGAAGGGTGAGTGCATGAAGTTGGTGGATGAAAAAGTGGCAAAAGGGTTAGCAGAAACACGTGCGCATTCATGATTCTATAGGTTTGGGAAATCTTGAACGTCCACTCAGGGTGACACATAAGCATGTTTGTAGGAACATGTATGTGTTCATAAGAATGTGTGTGTTCCTAATAATGCATGCACATTCCTCTTTCATGCCCTTTTTTAATGGATCATAGGTGGGATTTGTGCCCATTTTCACACATTGCACCTCATGTTTTTACCTTCATTGAGGAAATAGAGAGGAGCAAAGAAAATATCTTACCATTGTCTCCCAGTCAAGCTAGGTATGCTTGATTTCTCTTATTTTCCTCCCACTCTAGTAATTTTTACTTTTATTCAATTAATTTAATATATTTTAAAAGAATCTAAATTATAGAAATTTCTAAACTTATAAAGAAATCTCATCTAGAAAATTTAGAGAGAGTTGCCTCTTACATTTCCTAGTGTTTTCCCTTTAAAAATAAACATAGATATTTTACAAGAAATATGATTATTTTATTGTTTTTTTAAATTTCTTAAAATATGTAATGATGTTTTTTGTAATTTTCTATTTTAATTAAAAAAACCAACCTAATTTATATGCCATGCCTTATTAAATTGCAGTAGATACTATAAAATGGAACTTGAAGACAATAAAAAGTGTTCACAAGCAACCCAAGGCGAAAAAAACACCAACCCACCACAACCACCAAATATAAACACACAGATAGATGAGGGGTTGGCCACATTAAGATCACATGTGCATGAATTAAGGGGCACAAGGGAACCCAACCAATTTTCCTTGGCTACTTCATTGGACACCATTGTATCATCCATTGCAAGTGCCCAAGGGAAATTAACTATTATTTTTTAATATAGAGCTAGGATGTTCGAGTTCTATAGGACTGAACTCGATAGAAACCAAGTTAGAGACTTGGATATTTCAAAACAAGAGTTGATGTCTCTTTTTATCGATACCTGAACTAGACAACAACCACCTGTCAACAAGAAATGCATTTGTATAGACTGGTGCATCCACCCAAAAATTATTCAAAACTAGATGGATAGGTGGTTCGTTGTCTTTAAAAAACCTACCTGCAATAACAGGGAGGTGCCTTTACATTTTTTGGGAAAATTGTGGGCATAATTTATTTTAGGTCATCATGTGAACTACTTCGACATTGGTGATTTCCAAGGGGATGGGTGGAGGGTCTGCACAAGATCGAGAGAGAGTGTGAGGCATGATCCCATGTTAGGTCCTCATCCCCCCAATAAAAGGCAAAAACCCCCTTCCCAGCATCTTCATGTTGCATAGGGCTTGCAGTAGGAACATGTAGCTCTATCGACCTTTACTTAGAGTCTAGTGAAACATGGTAGTTTGTTGCACTATCTCAATAGGAGGTTCCTGCTAGTGACATTGACATAGGGGTCGGACCTTCAACCTCTAAAGCAAAGTGAAATAAGGAGAGGGCACATGGACAGAGCAGTCATTCATATGATCCTCATAGTTGCTTGAGTTGTGGGAAAATTTTCTATGGGCCTATGGAGGCTAGTGGACACTAGAGATTCATGGAGGAGGTTAGTATCTTAACCATCTCTATTTTCTTCATTGTTCTATATTTATATAGTATTCTATGTATTTATTTCGATATTTTATTATATGATTTTTTGCAGTTCCTGAGCCCGTACAGCAAACCCTCTACACTGATAAATGAATCAGTTTCTATCTCCACCCCTAATGCAGTAGTAGAGGCAACATAATCATTCAATGTACCGCATACACAGGTATGTGTCACATTTGATAAATTCACCAAAGTGATTTCTTTATTTTCTGGCATCCTCAAATTGATAATGCTTTTGTGTTTCTACAGGTTACGGGATCATGCGGTGTCAAGCAATGTCCAATTGGGATGGACAAGTCACCTGCTTCACAGGTATCATGTGTTGAGTTAAATCTCATTTAAATATCAAATTTGTTTTATTTATTTTGTTGAATTTTACTATTTGGTACTAATAAAAATATTATTAATGTGTATGTAGGTTGTTAATATTTTCACCAGTTACAGTACTAGTCTAGTCCTTGGGTAGACGGCCATGGATTTTGGGTTACCTGTTTCCGGGTCAAGTGTTATTCTATCACTTGTATAGCCTGTTGGGTTCATCGCTACTCACCCTCCCCCCTCCCCCCCGTCTTTCTTATTCCATGCATCCTCAGGGGATGCACCCACAAGCCACCCATCCGCACCACCTTTTCCATCACATCCATCCACAATGGATGCACCTGTATGTCACCCACCCCCACCACCATTTCCATCTGTTCCATCCATCGAGGCTACCACAGTAGATGTTTCATCGGAGTTGTTTGTACAATCAAGCGCTACACCTTTCATCGACTCTCCATCAATGCTCAAGATATTCACAGTGAGATAATGTGTTGATGATCAATTTTAGTGTATCATGAATGGAATTGATTTTATGCATATTTGTTTAAATTTCATGATTTGATCCTCGTAACTGACATAGGGTGGATTCACTGAGATATCAGGGTCGCAGAGGAGGGTAAGACCCTCATGATTTTCGATACCATCTGTGGTGAGTTGTCTTATGTTGAATTACATAGTATCATTTTTGTAATTCTTTTAATTAATTGTGGAAAATAACTTCTAACAATTTTTTTTCTTTGTGCAGTCTCCAGAGAAACAAACTATACCAAAACGCAAAACCACTCGAGGTGCTTCTTCGAGCAATAGAAGAAAGATGAATTTATGGGATGCTCCTGAGGGTGGCAAGGGTGGCAGTGGTCAATGAGTAACCAATGATTGGCATTTTGTATCTAGGCCACTATATAGTTTTTTTTATGTTAGGGCACTTGATTTCGTTTTGTATATTGGGCATGATGTGCCATTTTGTAAGAAATGTACAATTTAGACAATGTTGAACACACACTTCATGGCACGTTTTTTATGAATCTCATTGTTTATGCATTTTATGTTGATGAATGTATCAATTTCAAAGTGTTTTGATTTCCACTATTTTATGTTATATATGAAATTGCAAGAAAAAATCTAATCTAAATGGATTTAAAGAAAGTTGTTCTCAAAAGATAATTATTATAAACAATAATAGAAACAACTTCATATCTCTAATATTCTAAGAACTAATTCCACATAAAAATACTTCTACAAGGATATTCCTAGGAAACATAGATCTACATTGTTTTATAAAGGGAGAAACCTACATGAACATCATGAACATGAACATGAACATGAACATGAACAGAATAATTCATGAGTTGAAATAAATGCACACTTTTGGATTATGGATAGCTTTGGGATAATGAAGACATGATGAGAAGATGAAATGTCAAACTCAAATCTCCTATAACCTTCAATTTAAGATCTCTTAGTATGATAAGTTGAATATTGTTTTTCAACAGTTCGAAGGAGAAACTCATACATTAAAATATAGAAGGATCACTTAACACATCAATGTAGATTTTGATGAATTTCTACATTCAATAACTTACATTTAGCTAATATAAAATACAAGTACCTTTACAATATTCAATAAATCCACTTATTATAGGAGATCTTTGTTGAAGACTATACTATTGGGTTCTTTTGGTCACTTGGGTGATCAAAAAGAGGTCCCTTAACTATCTAGTTAGGAAATCAAGACAACACAGAGTGATTAGTTGACTATTGGTTCAACTAGAAACTAAATAATAAAACAAATAACAAAGAAATGGAAGTAAACTAAGCATATACAAATTCAAAGAGATGCATGAAAATGACACAAGAGATAACTACCCAAATGGAAAGTGATCCTTGAATTGAGAACACCAAAGGAGAAAAGTGGGACTTATGAATCCCCTATTCCTCCTTGGGAGGGCTCTTGAGTCCCCCAAACTAGAGATTCCTCTCCTATATATGACTAACAATGGTGAAGAACTTCTTGGTCAAACTTATCAAGAGGATAAAATCTTACCACTTGTTATAGTTTCTCAAGTGATTATCAAGAGAATAGATGGCTTCTCTAAGAGCATATGGGCAGCATAACAATACAATGAATTCCTTTCTTTTTTAGCATACCATGGCCATGTACTTATAGGACCTGTAATACCCCTAGGCCGAACCCAATTGTAAATGTAAATGCAAATGTACTTAAGCTGGTGAGTTGTTTGATATCATTTTTGTATGCACCTTCCATGGTATAGTGTGCACCTATACTGCGCACTAAAATGATGAAGTGTGCACATTCCAAGATACCGTGCGCAGCAAAATTATGTGCGCGTGATTTTGAGGCCAGGGAGCCTTTGTGTATATGTTGCGTTTTATAGGCTAGTGAGCCAGTTATTATAAGCTAGGAGGCTTATGTTTTGAATTAGGCCAGAGAGCCTAGATGTTAAAGTCCGGTGAGCCTATTTTTGTATATGTCTCATCATTAATATAATACATCATTGCGTGTAGACCGACCACGATAAAAGAGTATGGGGGACTAAACTCCACTAGTTAGGGAAAGGGGGGAATAAAAGTTAAGGAAAAGGGCTAAGCTATGGAGCTTAAGACAAAAAGAAATATTATATTAATATTCCTTAAAGTATAAAGTATGGATAATTATTTTATCCTAAGTTCTATGGATGGGAACAAGTGGACCAAAGTAGCTCTCAACATGAAAAGTGTCAAGTTGGAAACATGCATACATATAGTTTGGACTTAGTTCATTTTCTCATTCATTCCATGATCATTCACTTACACATTCAGTTGTCCCTTGTACCTTTTTGTTACCATCATTGTACTTGTACCCATACCCATATATGTACCAGTACCCATACATGTACCTAGTTAGTTTGGGAGCTTGACTGAAGAAGCAGGTTGTCATGCCCGTGGGAGACTGAAGAGGCAGGTTGTCGGGCCCGTAAGAAATTTCTCTCTGGGTGAGAGAATTGATGGGAATTGATTCCTGAAGGTGCTAATCTCCAGCTACAGGGCTCTGAGACTTCATGTTTGGCCTATTGTTGAAGCCCTCGAAGGGAAGTGGGGCAGCTAAGGTAATGTTGAGAAGAGCAGGGGAACTCTTCCTAGGGTGGGACAAGCATGTGGGGAATGAGGGATTGTAGGCTGTTAGTTTTAGTAGGCACCTATGACACAGTCTTTCCTGTTGTTTGAGATACGTCAGCCTGGTTAGGAATCCCTTTAACTGGGTGGAGTTTAGTCCTAGCTCGGGGATGACCCACTAATGAGCGTGATGAGTAGTGTGGTCTAAGGTTGGGAGGTTCATGGAAGGTTTGCACACAGTTGGTGATATTTTTACCAAGATAAGAGTCAATTATGTGTTAAATTACATGCTGCATTATTATTTATGGGTTTTTCCTGTGTGTGGTTTATACATGTATTTATATTTATGGGTATTGTCTGTCTATGTTGCATGTATATGTTTACTGTTATTTCATTATGAATCTGTGCATTTACAAAATGTATTTGTCTGTTTTATGTTTTATATATATATTTTCACAAGATTTTTTGTGTGTATATGTTTAAATTTGCATACAATTCAGAAAAAAAAATTGTGGCATAGCCTAGTTGGATGTTGGGGATGTTACAGGACCATATAAATATATTACATAATATGTTACACATGTGAATGGGATACCTTTGAAGGTACTTCCCATCCTTTCAGTAGCCCCAAGGTGAGATTTTGAGCTGATCTTGAGGTATTTTCATGGTACACTTCAGCCTGGAAGTGGTTGATGCCCAACCAATTCCATAAATGCACCATTTCTGCATCAGTGTGGATTTATTCAGGGACAGTCACGTAGGATGTGCATTTAGCACTTTGTTGATCTGCACAAGTGTGCATGCGCTATCTTTGGTGGAAATGTCATGAAATTCATGGGCTTTTTGTATAGTTTTGGTATCTTGTTGAATAGGTTCTGTAAATTTTGATAGTATGCTAATTGTTGTGTTGCGTTGATATTTTCTACAATAATTGTCTATATTGCTATGAGAAAATTTTCAGTGATAACATATACAAAGACGTTTTAGGTTCTAGCAACTAGTGCACAAAATTTCAATAGATTTATGAAATTTTGATGAAATGAAATAATATTTTTCTCAATTTGTTTGAGTATTCAAATAGATTTGGAGTGTATTATTGCAATAATCATTGTAATAATTTATTTAATTTGATCAATTAATTTTTGAAGTGTTAAGGAAGTCTAAGTAATAATAGTTCATTTTTTCTAAAGTGATTATAAATACTTGTGTTACGCATTAATGAATCTCTTGTGGTGGAAAATATTTCTAAGTGTCAAATCCATACGTAATTAATAGTTCTCAAAGACCTAAATTTTATTGAAGACTGAATTCCCATCCTAGTTAAGACTCCAAGAACCAATAATAAGAATCATGTAGGCTAACATAATCACAATAGAAATAAGAGAGTTGAAACCTCACATTACTCTATCCAAAATGAATCATGGTTCATTATAATGGCAATCACAACATGTTACAAGGGTTTCTTAATAAAAAATCAACACATAAAATATGAGTGCATAATAAATCCTCACATCAAATGAAAATATACCTCAAATTCTTCATTAATCCTACCAAAATGTTCTACAATGTATCCCATGAGGAGAGCTCCTAAATATCCAAATTCTCCACCCTTTACAATGGACAGAGAGAACTCTTATTTATAGAGTGAGTATCTTCTCTTATACAATAAAATATTAGTATTTGCTAACTAACTCCATGACAAGTGAAATAAATATTATTATAATGAATTAGTTAGATCTCTCATGAATCCATGGTTGATCATGTTACAACATGAGGACATTATCCTCTCCAAATAAATTCACCCTCGTCTGAAAATAGTAGTAGTATGCACCAAATAATTCTCATGAAGGGGAAATGCCACCAAAAATAGGCATCAAGCCAATTTAGATTCCAAGTTTCCACACGGAATGTTCCCTCTAATAGTGTGCATGCATGCAACCACTCCACATGTGTGAATTCCAAGGTATCCAACTCCATGAACGAATGTGCAATATGCCAAGTGGATGGAGCATCAACAAAAAAGTATGTGATCAATGCCTAGCCTTGTATTTACTTGCCTTTTCTTTCCTTTCTTGTCTAGGGTTTTATTTCCTTTGCATTTCCTTGTGTTGCCTTATCTTGCCTTACCTTGCCTTACCTTGTCTTGCCTTGACTTTCCTTGCCTTGCCATGGAATTCCATGTAATGCCTTACCCTTAATTTCCATGTCATGTCTTTCCTTGCAATTCCTTTCATTTCCTTTCCTTTCTTTGCCATACCTAGACCTAGAACTATACCTAGACCTTTCATTGCCATGCCTTGCCTTGCCTTGCCATGTCTAGCCTTGTCTTGCATTGCATTTCCCTGCCTTGCCTTGAATTTCCTTCCCATGTCTAGCCTTGCCTTTCCTTGCATTGCCCTGCCTTTCCTTGACTTGTTATGTCATGCCTTGGGTTTGCATGTCATGATTTTCCTTTACATACCATGCCTTGCATTCCTTCATGTTGAATTTCCTTTCCTTTCCTTCCCATTTCATGCCTTACCTTCCCATGTCATGTCATGTTATGCCTTTCATTTCCTTACCTTTCCATGAAATTCCATGCCTTTCCTTGCCATTCCCTGTCTTTCCTTGACTTGACTTTCCATGACATTCCATGCCTTGCCTTTCCTAACCATTTCATGCCTCGCCTTTCCATGCCATGCCATTCCTTGCCTTGACATGTCATGCATTTCCTTGCCTTGACTTTCCATGTCATGACATGCCTTTCCATGGCATGCCTTGACTTTCCATGCCATGCCTTGTCATGCCTTTCCTTTCCATGACATGCCTTGCTATGCCATGCTTTTCCTTTTCGTTTCATGACTTTCCTTGTCATGCCTTGAATTTACATGCCATGCCTTGACCATCCATGCCATGCTTTTATGTGTCATTTCATGTCATTCCATGCCTTGCATTGCCTTGAGTTGCATTCCCTTGCCTTGCATTTATTTTCCTTGCCTTGCCATTTCATACCTTTCCTTTCCATGCCATGCCATGTGTTGCCTTTTCATGCCATGTCTTGCCTTGTCTTGAGTTTCCATGCCTTCCCTTGCATTGTCTTTCCTTATCATGACATGTCTTTCCTTGTCATGTCATGACTTGCATTACCTTACCTTGTCATTCCTTGCCTTGCCTTTCCTTGACTTTCCTCTCCATGCCTTTCTTTTCCATTCCATGACATTCCTTGCCTTGACATGTCATTCCATGCCTTGCTTTTCCTTGAATTTCCATGCCATGCCTTGCCATGCATCACCTTGCCATGCCATGCCTTGCCTTGCATTCGCATGTCATGTCATGCCTTGCATTTCCTTTCTTTTCCATGACATGCCTTTCCTTTCCTTTCCTTGTCATGGCATGTCATGACATGCCTTTCTTTGCCTTGCATTTCCTTATCATGTTGTGCCATGTTATACCATTCCTTGCCTTGTCATGCCTTGCCTTTCCATACCATACCTTTCCTTACCTTTCCATATCATGTTGTTCGTTTCATTACCTTAATGCCTTGCCTTTCATTTCCTTGTCATGTCATGTCTTTCCTTTCCATGCCTTTCCTTTCCTTGTCATGTCATGTATTTCCTTTCCATGCCTTTCCTTTCCTTGTCATGTCATGTCTTTCCTTTCCATGCCTTTCCTTTCCTTGTCATGTCATGTATTTCCTTTCCATGCCATTCCATGTCTTTCCTTACCTTGCCTTGCATTTCCTTGTCATACCATGTCATTCCTTGCCTTTCCATTCCATTCCATGCCTTCCATTTCCTTTTCATGTCATTCCATGCCATGCCATGCCTTGACTTCCCATTCCATGTTATGTTATGCCATGACATGCCTTGACCTGCCATGTGATGCCTCACCTTGCCTTTCTATCCCGTGCCTTCCCTCTCCCTGCCATTCCATGCCTAGACTTTCCATGTCATGCCATGCCATGCCTTGCATTTCCTTTCCATACCATGCCTTTCCTTGCCATGCCATGCCTTTCCTTTCCATACCATTCATTTCCTTTATATGCCATGTCATGCCATGCATTGCATTGCCTTGCCTTTCCATGTCATGCCTTTCCTTTTCATGACATGCCATGCCATGCCATGTCTTGCCTTTCCATATAATGTCTTGTATTTCCATGGCATGTCTTGCCTTATAATTCCATGCCTTGCATTTCCATGCCATGCCATGGCTCGCCTTGCCTTGCCTTTCCATGCCATGCATTGTCTTGTATTTCCATGCCATGTCTTGCCTTTCCTTTCCATTCCATACCTTTCCTTTCCATGCCTTGCCTTGCCATGGCATGCCATTCCTTGCCTTGCCATGTCATGCCATGATTTTCCTTTCCTTTCCATGCCATGCCATTCCTTGCATTGCCTTTCCATGTCATGCCATGCCTTGCATTTCCTTTACATGCCATGCCATATGATGCCTTGCCTTGCCTTGCATTTCCTTTACATGCCATGCCATATGATGCCTTGCCTTGCCTTGCATTTCCTTTCCATGCCATGCCATGCCTTTCCTTTCCATCACATGCCATGCCATGCCATGCCTTTCCTTGCCTTTCCACGCAATGTCATGCCTTGCATTGTTTTTCCTTGCCTTTCCATTCCATTTCTTGCCTTGGCTTTCCTTACCTTACCTTTTCATGTCATGCCTTGTCTTTCCTTGACTTGCCATGTCTTCCCATTCCTTTCCTTGTATTTCCAATGGCCATGCCATGACATACCTTGCCTTTCCATGACATGCCTTGAATTGCCTTTTGTTGCATTGCCTTTCCTTGCCTTGCCTGGCCTAACCACAATTCATCTAAAAGGTAATTTCATTATGATATTCATAAAACTAATTGTTTGTAAAAATATAGTTATTTTCATAATTTTTATAGAGAATTTATTGCCCTTTGAGTCGCCCACATGAAATTTGTCTCTATAATCATAAACACCATTAAATTATTTTTAAAGTCAATTAACTTCTAATAAATTTGTTTTCAAGATAATTTAATAAAAAAATAATGGCATCATTTATCATACCTTTTTTTTTCTTAAATAAAATAATGCTTGTATTAAATGAACAAGTTTAATACCTAAAAATAACAATCAAAGGATTCATTAAGCATGCAATTCTACAACTTGTTATCTCATCTATCTTAGATAAAAATACTTGCATGAGAATTTCAATGCCATTACATAATCTCTCTTTATTCATATATCTTAGGTATCTTCATAGTCATGAAACATGGATTATCATAATTAATAGGATTTACATAGAAAGGGATGTCACTAGATAGGTTTATGTTCCATCCTTATGTAGTGTCATTATACTATTGATTCACAATTTCTTTTGGATTGCATGAAAAAAAACATAACTTCAAGGCCCTATTTAAAATCAAAGAAATAAAAACTAATCTTTCAACTCAAGAACTTTTATAACAAGATATAGCATGTAGACCTAGACCTTTCCTTACCTTGCCATGTCTAGGCTTGCTTAGCCTTGTCATGTCCTACTTTTCCTTTCCTTGCCTTGCCTTGCCATACCTAGACCTAGACCTATACCTAGACATTGCCTTATCATGCCTTGCCTTGTCATGCCTTGTCTTGCCATGGTATAGGTCTTGGTATAGGTCATGGTCTATGTCATGGTATAGGTCATGTTAATGGTGTAGGTATAGGTCTAGGTCTAGGTCTAGGTCTAGGTCTAGGTCTATGTTTAGGTCATGGTTTAGGTCTAGGTATAGGTCTATGTCATGGTAATGGTTTAGGTCTAGGTCTATTGCCAACATGTCCTTGAATGGCTTGAGGAGGCGATTTGAAACTCGTGATAAAAATCTAACCAGGTATCTGATGGATGAACCATTCGTTACATTAGATCTGGGGCACTAGGTTTCAGCTAGTGGGGCCCCTCCACTATCATTTTGTTGCCCAAAAAGAGTTTTTTGGAGGATCACTAGAACTAGGGTTTTTCTCAATGAAGCATAGTGCAATTTATGAACAAGAGGTTGATTTTCAAGAACATTGTTCCAGGAAATTATGGATAGCATAGTCATGTGGACCTTGGTCAAACAAACATATGGGAGCTTACGAAACTTCGTTATGCTACTCGGTTTGTATTTTATTTCCCCATACCAAATTGCCAACATGACATCCCTGAATGGCTTGAGGAGGCGAGTTGTAACTCATGATAAAACTCTAACTAAGACTTGGATGAATGAACCATTGGTTGCATTGGACCTGAGGCACTGATTTTCAGCTAGTGGGGCCCCCCCTCTATCATTTTGATTCCAAAAAAATATTTTGTTGGAGGATCATCAAAGCTAGGGTTTTGCACAATGAGGCATAATGTAATTTTTGTTATAGCCCTAAAATGCTCTACCTATGCATACATGGCATTGGCCTTTCTACTTGCATAATTTTCCAAATCATTGTTGAGGAAATCTATTTAAAAAATCATTTTTTGGAGCATGTACGCTCCCTACTGCACTATTTCTCGCGTACATATGTGTGTTTCATGCTAGACACCACGCTTACATACGCTAGTTGCATACTAAACAGCCTGCATTTACCTTCAAAGGTTGCAAAAAATAAAAAGTTGCAAGGAATTCGGTGGAGTTTACGGGCTATCAAGGGTTTCCCAACCAATTCACTTGCTGTATCCCATCCCCAAACTGAATAACTATCCTTCTGTCATATAAAATGAGGTCTTGGGGTCCCATTCCAACATCAAGCATTAAAATAGGGAAACTCTGCCCAAATCCTTTTCCTTCCTTGCCCAAGTATTTTCATCCTTTTTTTAGTTCTTGCCTCAGCATTCCCTCTCTAGCCCTTTTCTCCCATACAATCCCTTCCCTTCCCTTGAAGTGATCAGTTGATTGTGAGAGAAGGCATTTGGATGGTGCACTTGGAGCAATGTCAAGAGCATATTGGACCAAGTTCGTGGAGCGTCTGCCTGCAAAGGTTGTAATTTCAAATCTTTGAATATTCAATAAAAGAATATTTTTCCCTATTCCAAATGATATCTTTATGTCTTTCACTTGATTTATGCATAAAGATTTATGTCTAACCCTAATGGATGAGTAGAAATAGAATATGTGTAGCAGTGTTTGCCTAAGTGTTGATGCAGGTCAACTTTGGGAGGAGACCAACATCCAAGAAAGCAACAAAGCTCGAGGAGGTCAGCATCGAACGTTTGGACCAAAGGTACTGCTTCTGACTTACTCTTCTATCATTTTATGTTTATCTGTGTGGAAGGTTTGGGGTAGTTTAGGAATAATATTGTCTTTTAAGGGAGTTCATAGATCTGTTTATACCTAGAACCCTAGTATAGTTATAGGGGGATTTTCCCGCTAGCAAAATTGGTGACTCCACTGGGGAGTCTCTCTAGGGTTTTAGATGGAGGTTTTTTAGGTTTTAATTGGCTTATTTATTTGTATTTTGAGTTTTTATCAAGATCATTGGGTCTTTTAAGGGTCTCTAGTCACCTGCAAGGTGCCTACCAGTTTTCCCTACCGACTCAGTCTGCCTAGTATTTTTCTTTTTTGAAAAATCTCAGAGGTGTACGCGCTCTAGTTTGGCTCATCCCACGTACATACACAATCTGCATAGTAAACAACACGCATACATACATAGTCTATTGATGAAACAGCCCGCGTCTCTGTGTCTTGAAAGTGTTTTTAAAAAGAGAGGTCTTTCTCTTTCCTGATATAAGTTTAGGCTTCCCATGGCTTTCTTGGACCTTGCGCAGTCTTTGTTTTTTGCCTTAGCTTGTGTTAAAGATTCGGCTCCAACTTGTTTCTTGGTTTATTTTTCTTGCCCTAGAGGTTTAGAGTGAACTTTCAAGTTTTATATCCTCCTTTGGTTTTGGCTAAGTCCCTACGTTGATGCAGTTTAACTAGGGTTTTAGTAAATCTTGGATTCTTTTCTCTTTTTATCATGTCTTTGCTTTGAAAAAAAAAAATCTTCTTGTCTCTCTGTGTTTCTTATCTTTTGTGGTTTATTTTTAGCTTGAATTTTTAAGAAAAATTAGTTGTATTTTAAAAAGAAATTCCCCCTCATGGTCGGGGAGGGGGCCTGAATCATGTATTATGCAGTTTCTTTTAGCATCTTTTGTTAGTTCATCTTTGATTGTAGGAAAATAAATTAATTAATTAATTAATTAAAAAAAAAACCTAGTTTTTATGCTAGTTAGGTCTCTTTCTTTCTTTGCATTGCTTTGCATTGTTATCCGAAAAGGAAAAAGAAATTAGCATAGTGTTGTGTTTTCTTCTCATCTTGAAAGAATTTCAAAAGAAAAATATGAAAGAAAATCCTTCTTTGCCAGTGTTCTTATAAGTTTCATTTTTGCAAGAGTCTTGTTATCCCCGATATCTAGGGATAACTAGGAGATCATGTCTCGAGGCCCACATGGTCCTAGACATGGAGTACGAGAGCAGATTGACTTGAGCATGGCCCTTGAGGGCTCATCTTTTCTTCTTCTCATCCAGACTTGTCCTATCAGCAGTACCAGCCTCCATCATTACCGGCCTGGGCTTGCATCAGAAAAGGCTCTTGCTCCATGAGGTAATTGGTCCGAGGTATCATGGTATGTGTCATATTTGATCATTATAACCTTCTTATGTATGC
>ML803080.1:61876-96860 GCA_009831015.1 Picea engelmannii
TAGTCATTAATTTCATGAAGTACTAACCCACTGCAAGCACGTATTCTAGTTTTCTTGTCTTGTCTCGCAAACAGGTGCATCATCAGTGGAAGACCTTTCTTGACTATCTCATACTTGGTTGTAATCTGTGGAAGGGAACCTATGGTCTTGATCCATTATCCTTAGCCCTTCTTAAACCTAGATTACTTTAAGGACGTCTCCCTTGGACTAGACCTCCTAAATAGAAAGAGCCCCCCATCGAGGTGACAGTGGGTGGGGAAGCTCCTATTACGCCGGTTTCTACCCTTGACTCAAGCTCTTTTAACCTTTCCTACAAACCGTGCGATAACAAGTCTCAAACAACATCAGTTGCACGTTCATATCCTGTTAGTAAATCAAGCCTTAAAATTAACACTTAACTTAAAATATATTATACTTTATGTTTGTAGGGTTCACAGACTAGTTTATGCTTTTAGGGCCTTGAAATAGGTGTGAAGAAGAAACTCTTCAAGGCCATTTAAAACAAGCATTGGAGTCTGAGATAGGGAGTTTCTAAATTCCAGCATTGTAAGAGTTATCCAGGACCCCCCTCTAACACAGGGGATAAACACAAGGTCGTGTGAGGAAAGGTAGAGGAGATAACCCCTCCAAAACCGTACCAAACGTAGTGGGGATCATACATTGAGGGTCTTTCTTGGGAACAATATTAATCGCATTTTCCTACGGATCCTCATGGACCTCGAATCCGTTCGAGATCCTCAAATGTTTTTCGGACCAGTTTCTTTCAGTACCCTTGAAGGGCTTCAGACTTGTTATCCTGCTCATTACGATCATCTCGATTGTCGACTATACCCGCCTCGTGACTGACTGCAAGTTGGAAACTTAGTTTCATATTTTTTACGGACTTACACAAGTGACTACGGGGGTATACCATGATACCTAGGGAAGACGTCAGGTCACGCTTCGCAGAGTATACCTAGAGGGTGCTTCCTTGTTCGAGTTGCACTTGCACCGGTAATTTTCTATAGTGTTGATTGGCATAACTGTCCTTCCCACTAGTTATTTGTCTACTTGATTTTCCTTTAGGAACTCTTAGTGTGTGCTCTGTGCTCCCTATTTTTCCATAGTGAGTTAGTCAATCATTGCTTTATGTCTTTGACCTAAGGTGGTAGACCTCCCACTCCACCAGTCGTGAGGAATTTTCGGTATTCCGCGTGGAAATGTGGAACCACCTCTTTATAGGCGTTGTTGTTTTTTATAGAATTGGTTCGCCAGAGTCAGTGTGTGAGACTTTTACAAACTTGAATGATCTCGCAAGTGAAGAACCTTTGCATAATATATTCATGTCAAATATTCTTGACGATACCAACCAAGGAACCCCTTCACAAGGGGATTCTTGTGCTTTTCCTTTCTTCGAAAACATTGGTGTCCCTTTGATGGCCACTTTGTACATTCCTAGGTTGAATGTGGGACTACCAGTTTGGTTGGGTACCATTCCAAATGTCCCAAATTCTCTTGATGCTTCTCAGTTAAGCACCTTATGTCATGGGCATCATGTTGATGTTCCTTCGTCAACAAAGTATTCTCCTCCTGCTTCTACCTTCTCTGGTGAAAGTATAGCTACTAGTAACTGAAAGTCTAAACAAAATAGAAAGAGGAAGAATAAGAAGAAGAAATCACCAACCTCTTTGAGTCACATTGGAGATAGGTCATCAACCTCTGCAAGTCATGTTGAATACCAACATCCAGCCTCAGCAAATCATGTTGGGGGAAAAAAACCAACCTCTCCTAGTCATGTTGGAGATAGGTCAACAATATGTGTGAGTCATGTTGAGGACCAACACCCAGCCTCTGCAAGTCATGCAAGGGGAAATAGTCCAGTAATTTCTAGTCATACTAGAAATTGTTATGTAGCCTCTACGAGTCATGTTATCAACCAATCACCAACCTCTTCATGTCATGTTGGAAATGTGAAACCAGTCACTGCAAGTCATACTAGGGGCACGAGTCTCGTCAATGCAAGTCATACAAGTGATATGTCAACAATCTCTGCTAGTTATGTTGGGGACAAGAAACCAACCACTACCAGTCATGTTGGGGGCATTGATTCCATTGAGAAACCCAAACGGATAGGATGTAAGCCTAAGTTCCCTTGTAAGCTTTACAAGGGAGATCACCTTACTCATTTATGCCCTGGCCTTCCAAAGGCACGAAGATTATGGTCCCTATCTGCAATCTCTTCTGATTTTGAGTCTTTTGAGGTTTCCTCATAGCCTTTTTAGCCAGTGGTTGAGAAAATGGTCATGTAGATGCAATATTTAGTCAATCCAACTCCTTTTTTGGGGGGTGATGTGCATGCATACCATGTTGTCTCGCAACCTATTCAACTACTAGTTGAGGAAGTGGTCGTTCTAATGCAATCTTCGGTTGATCCCACTCTTCTCTTGGAGAGTATCGAGTCTACCAAAGTGGTCACACCGATGCAATATTTGGTTGATCCCACTCTATTGATGGGGAGTGATGTGTCTACCGACTATGTTTTTAGCATTTCCAGTTCAGTACTTTCATAACAAGGGGGTATTCCTCTCACTTTGAGCACACCCCCTCCAAGTCATAGGATGGTTTCCTTTGATTGGAATGACCTTGTTAAGTCTCCCCTTCCTTCTTCTACACCTTTTCAAATAAGGGTTGAAGTTAATTCAAAAAACATTTACCAATGTATTAAGATGAAGGAGCCTCCGCGAGTATTTTATCCTCCTCGACTTGGCAAGCTTTGGGTTCTCCTAAGCTTGTGACTGCTTCGCATGAGTTGTTGGCTTTTGACAGATGTTCTAGTGAATATTTCGGAATTCTTCCTTAGTTTCCTATCTCATTAGGTTGGAAGATTGTCCTTGTCAATGTTATAGTGGTGCAAGGCCCGTTAGATTTCAATATGCTTCTCGGGCATGATTATGTATATTCTATGAATATTGTGGTTTCTACGCTCTTCTTAGTGATGAATTTCACTCATAATGGAAGTATTGTCACTATCAACCAGCTGGTATATGATAATCGCCATCCTAATTCGGCATTAATTCAAGTTGTCCCTTTATATGTTCCTAGTGTTCGTGTAGACTCTACCCCGTCACGGGTTAATTATGTGGCATATTATCCTCGATGTTCAATTGCTTCTGGGAAGGAACCTATGAAATCAAGTTTACCTTCTCGATACATGATCTCAGTAATTGATCAATCTTTTTATGCAATGGGGGAATGGGAGCCCTTGCTTCCCCTTCTTGGTCTGAGTGATCTTGAGTCTCCTTTTGAACCTGATCTCATTGTTTGTAGATACTCAAACCCTCGAGATTGTGATTCTTCGTTGATAGACTATGCCAGTCCTGGCTAGAAGCTCCATTGTCATATGGAATATGGTTAGTTTGCTTCTCCCTTTGGGACTGTCGACATTCCTTGTTTGTGTGATTTCTCATATTTTGAATTGCCTTCGGATGAGGCTATCCTTGAAGCCATGACTACGATTTCTATATCGTGGGAAGACTTACACCTTGGTTTGTGTTTTCTTCCCTTTTGGGAGACTTTCCAAGCTGACTATCAAAGAGACTCTTGGTCAGAGCCTAGCAACGAGCTCTACCTGAACCAATACTATGCATGAGATGCAAGGTTGTGAAGTACGGTCTAGGTTTATTGTTTTCAAGTTTTGTATTGAACCTCTTGTTTTCAAAAGTTTCTATATATATTGGATTTATTAACTTCTGGATGAGTGTTATTGGCCTTATGTACGAGATCTTGGAGACATTTTTCTTTGACATGTGTTCATTTTATCGATCCATTCTGACAGGTATTAACCCTGAAAATGGCATATAGGTTAGGTTTTTTCCTACTTGCATTTTTGCATTATCCACTTCCTAGTTCATTTGGCTTTAGGATCAACCCCATTGAATTGTGACACTAACATTCCTTGTTGATAAGTGTGTCGTACTTTATGTGGTATATCCTTCCTTCCATGGGCATCCTAGTTAGAGCCTTGTTTTCCATTTGGTGCCCATGCCGAAGTACTTCATAGGCACGAGGAGTCCTATTTAGTCCCATCATGACTTTGTGTTGAAGCCTCATACTTATTCTTCATCTTTTTCTTGGATTTACCCACAGGAATCCCTAATGAGCATGGTTGGTTGTATTTCAACCTCGCTTAAATTTTGACAAGAAACATCCAACAAGACTGTGTTTATTATTTTCGGTCTCGTCCGGATTACTTGAGAAAAGAAGCCCCCCTGGAGTCTTCTTTAATCCCTTTTCAGACTCTCTAAAATTGAAAAGATTGTTGAGCGATCTTGTTTCCCTTCACGCTCGCCAAAATCAAATTTAAAGGCACATTTGTTCAATGGTAGATTACCCCTTTTTCGGTCCGAATGGATAATTTTACGAATAAAGGTATGTATTCTCAGGCATAAGTTTAACTCTTTTTCGCTCCTGAGGGACTAAAGTTTCGAAAAAGGAACATTCTCCTTGGTTATGGTTTATCTCTTTTTCGGGCCTTGGAGATTACTTATGAAAAAGGAACCCCCCCAGAGTCATTAGTTAAGCTCTTTTCAGACTCCCTAAATATGAAAAGATCATCGACTGACCTTGTTCCTTCACACTCGTTAAATTGGTCCAGAAGAACATCTACTTGGCATGAGTTTAACCCTTTTTCCAACCAGTAGATTATTGCGGAAAAAGGAATGCCTCGGGAGATTCGTCTCGCCAGGAGAGTTCTCCTCAGTTATATTTTATACGTTTTCAGGCTAAGGAGAATAAACCTAGAAAAAGGTTGTGATTCCATAGTTAAGCTCTTTCAGACTCCTTAAAATTGAAAATATAGCCGAGTGATCTTGTCTTTGTCACACTCCTTAAAACAGTTTTGAAAAGACGTCCTTTCGGTGCAAGTTTAACCCTTTTTCGAGCTGATTGGACTATTTGCAAAAAAGGTACTCCCTGGAGTATTCTTTAACGTTTTTTCAGACTCTCTAAACATGAAAAAACATCAAGCTTACCTTCTCTGGGCTCATAAAAATTTGCATGGAAGGGGTCTTGTTGTGTCATGCTTAATGGCATTACGGGTCTCATCTTTGCGTCTTTGTCCTAATGTTGGCTCCATGTTTCTCTCAACCGAACCTGTAAATCATTTCTCATATGCAAGCCTTGCAACACTTTTTTCCTTTACGATCTGACACCTTGATCCATGGAGGAATTTTCCCCGAGTGTCCTTATCCGGCACATGTCTCCTTGACTTGAGCATCAATATGTTACATACGCTTGGAACCAGTTTGCTTTCTCGTGACACTCGTTCCTCCTTTGTAACGTAGCAATCTTGTATTCTTTTTCAATCTCGTTAAAAAATTGAAAAAGAAAAGAAAAAAAAATCCAAAAAGAGGGGACGAGAAATATACATTATTTTTTTGGCAGCAAGACAGTCACCCTTGGACAAAGCACATCCTTTTGTTTGTTCTCCAAACATTGGGATCTAGTATGACCTTAGGAAGTTGTTCTTGCTACATAGAGTTGTGTCCTCCTCTATTTGGTTACTCTTCCAAACATATGGAGAGTTTGAGGTGCCTCCTGAATCATAGAATTATGTGAATATTACGCTTCATGGGTCTGATCATCTTTCATGCTTTTGTCCAAGGGAAGTTTTATCCAACCTGAATCGACCATTCTGAAATTTTGTCTCTTGACTTTCATGAGTCGGCCATCCCATGAGTCCAGTCAAGTCCAAATTCAAAATCAATGAAGTTTTTTGCCTGATCATCAAGATCCTCTAGTCTTTTCCCGACGTCTTGTCGAAGACCTCAGAGTAGCGAGTCTTACACTCTTATTGTACTCCTACCTGATCTGTTGAAGGTATTGAATATTTTTCTTGAGCTATGAAGCCCTCATCTCCGAGCACAGGCTGATGCTTCTCGACGATGCATATTGTATTGTATTCGAATATCATCGAATGATTTTGAGATGTAGATCCGTTGTGTATTGCTCACTGCTACACTTTATATAGACATTTATATCACATGGATCTGGAGTGTACTTGATTGGAAGCCATGATTAGTTCATCTTGAGCATGGGTATGCCCACCTCGGAGAGATTATTATTGTCTTGCAGATGGCGGCCTCTCGAAATCTAGTCCCGAGCTCACGCGATTCTGTGTTGGTGAAGATATTGTAATGTGTTTCAGCCATAAGTTGCTCTTCTAACCTCACACATTAGGGGGCATCTGTTATAGCCCTAAAATGATCTACCTATGCATACATGGCATTGGCCTTTCTACTTGCATAATTTTACAAATCATTGTTGAGAAAATATATTTAAAAACCATTTTTTGGAGCATGTGCATGCCCTATTGAACCACTGCCCGTGTACATATGCTTGTTGCATGTTAGAAATCCCACGTACATATGCTAGATGCATACTAAACAACCCGCGTTTACCTTCAAAAGTTGCAAAAAATAAAAAAGTTGCAAGGAATTCGGTGGATTTTATGGGCTATCGAGGGTTTCCAAACCAGTTCACCTGATGTAGCCCATCCCCAAACCGAATAACTATCCTTTTGTCATATAAAAGGAGGTCTTGGGGTCCCATTCCAACATCAAGAATTAGAACGGTGAAACTCTTCCCAAATCCCTTTCCTTCCTTGGCCAAGTATTTGCAGCCTTTTTTTAGTTCTTGCCTCAACATTCCCTCTCTAGCCCTTTCCCCCATACAATCCCTTCCCTTCCCTTGAGGTGATCAGTTGATTGTTAGAGAATGCATTTGGAAGGTGCACTTGGGGAAATGTCAGAGGATCCTGGACCAGGTTCGCGGAGCGTCAGCCTGCAAAGGTTGTAATTTCCAATCTTTTAATATTGAATAAAAGAATCGTTTTCCCTGTCCCAAATGACATATTTATGTCTTTCATTTGATTTATGCATAACGATTTATGTCTAACCCTAATTGATTATTAGAAACATAATATTTGTAGCATTGTTTTCTTAAGTGTTGATGTAGGTCAGCTTTGGGAGGATACTGACTTCCAAGGAAGCAACAAAGCTCGAGGAGGTTAGCATCGAACATTTGGACCAAAGGTACTACTTCTGACTTACTCTTCTATCATTTTCTATTCATTTGTGTGAAAGGTTTGGGGTAGTGTAGGAATTAGATTATCTTTTAAGGGATTCAATAGCTCTGTTAATACTTAGAACCCTGGTATAGTTATAGGCAGATTTTCCCACTAGCAATTTCTTAACAATATGTTGATTTTCAAGAACATTGTGTTGGGAAATTTTGGATAGCATGGTCACATGGGCCTTGTCCAAACAGACATGTGGGAGCTTTCAAAACTTCATTATGCTACTCAGTTTGGATTTTATGCCCCTAGACCAAATTGTCAACATGTCCCTGAATGGCATGAGAGGCGAGTTGCAACTCGTGATAAGATTATAACCATGACTCAAATGGAAAAATATCAATTTCATTGGATTCAAGGCATCGAGTTTTAGCTAGTGGGACCCCTCTACTCTCATTTTGTTGCCCAAAAAATAATTTTTTGGAGGATCATAGAAACTGGGTTTTTTCTCAATGAGGCATAGTGCAATTTATGAACAAGAGGTCAGTTTTCAAGAACATTGTGTCAAGTGATTGTGGATAGCATGTTTGTGTGGGACTTGGCCAAACAGATGTGCAGAAGCTTACAGAACTTCATTATGCTGCTTGGTTTGGATTTTATGCCCCCTGACCAAATTTCCAACATGTCCCTGAATGGCTTGAGAAGGCAAGTTGCAACTCAAGATAAAACTCTAACCAAGACTCGGATGGAAAAATTGTCAATTTCATTGGATCCAAGGCACCGAGTTTCAGCTAATGGGGCCCCTCTACTATCATTTCATTGCCCAGAAAAGTGTTTGTTGGAGAATCTCAAGAACTAGGGTTTTGCTCAATGAAGCACAGTGCAATTTCTGAATAAGAGGTTGATTTTCAAGAACATTGTGCTAGGCAATTGTGAATAGCATGGTCTTGTGGGCCTTGGCCAAAAATACGTTTGAGAGCTTACAAAACTCCATTATGCTCCTCGGTTTGGATTTTATGCCCCAAGACCAAATTACCAATATGCCCTTGAATGGCTTGAGGAGGCAAGTTTCAACTCGCGATAAAACTCTAACTGGGACTCAGATGGATGAATTGTCCATTGCATTGGATCTGGGGCATCGGGTTTCAGTTAGTGGGGCCCCTCCAATTTCATTATGTTTCCAAAAAAATTATTTATTGGAGGATCACCACAACTATGGTTTTTCTCAATTCTTGTTACTTATGTTTGACAATTTAACGCCTTCTAAGGCTATACGTGGCATGGCATGGAAAAGAATGACATGGAAAGGCATGTCATGGCAAGGAAAGGCATGGCATGGCATGGAATGTCGTGGAAAGGAAATGCATGGCAAGGCAAGGCATGGCATGGCATGGCATGACATGGAATGGTAATGCATGCCATGGCAAGTAAAGAAAAGGAAAGGCATGGCATGGCATGGCATGACATGGAAAGGAAAGGAAAGGCATGTCATGGCAAGGAAAGAAAAGGAAATTCATGGCATAGCATGGAAAGGCATGGCATGGCATGGCATGGAAAGGCAAGGCAATGCAAGGCATGGCACGACATGGAAAGGAAAGGCAAGGCATGTCATGGAAATACAAGGCATGGCATGGAAAGGCATGGCATGGCAAGGCAAGGCATGTCATGGAAAGTCAAGTCAAGGCAAGGCATGGCATGGAAAGGAGAGGCATGGCATGACATGGCATGGTAAGCTAAGGCGTGGCATGGCATGGAAAGGCAAGGCATGGCATGGTAAGTCAAGGAAAGGCAGAGAAATACATGGAAAGGTAAAGCATGGTAAGGCAAGGCAAGGCATGGCATGGCATGGCATGGAAAGTCAAGGAAAGGCAAGGTATGGCATGGAAAGTCAAGGAAGTGCAAGTAATTGCATGGCATGGAAAGGCATGGGATGACAAGGCAAGGCATGGCATGGCTTGGAAAGGCAATGCAAGGAATGGCATGGCAAGGTATGGCATGGAGAGGAAAGGCATGGCATGACATGGAATGGAAAGGCATGGAATGAAAAGGCATGGCATGGCATGGCATGGAAAGGCATGGCATGACAAGGCATGGCATGGCATGGCAAGGCATGTCATGGAAAGGCAAAGAATGGAATTCCATGGGATGGCATGGAAAGGCAAGGCAAGGCATAGCATGGCAAGGCAAGGCAATGCAAGGCATGGTATGGCATGGCATGGCGTGGCATGGCAAAGCATGGAATGGAAAGGTAAGGCATGACGTGGCATGGCAAGGCAAGGCAAGGAAAAGCAAGGCAATGCATGGAATGGGAAGTTAAGGCAAGGCATGGCATGGAAAGGCAAGGCATGGCATGTAAAGTCTAGGAAAGGTAAGGCATGGCAAGGCAAGGAAAGGAAAGGCACGACATCGCATGGCAGGGTAAGGAAATTCAAGGCATGGCATGGCATGGCATGGCATGGAAAGGCATGGAATGACATGGCAAGGCAAGGCAAGGCGAGGAATGGAATGGCATGCCATGGAAAGGTGAGGCATGGCATGGAAAGGTAAGGAAATGCAAGGCAAGGAATGGCAAGTCAAGGAAAGGAAAGGCATGGCATGGCATGGAAAGATAAGGAATGGTATGGAAAGTCAAGGCAAGGCAAGGCATGGCATAGAAAGGAAAGGTATGGCAAGGCAAGGCATGGCATGGGATGGGATGTCAAGGAAAGGCATGCCATGGCATGGCATGGAAAGGAAAGGCATGGAATGGCATGGAATGGAAAGGAAAGGCATGGCATGGAAAGGCATAGCATGGCAAGGCAAGTCATGGCATGGCAAGGAAAGGCAAGGCATGGCATGGAAAGGAAAGGAATGTAAGGCATGTCATGGCATGGCATGGAAAGGCAAGGAAATGTAAGGCATGTCATGGCATGGCATGGAAAGGAAAGGAAATGTAAGGCATGTCATGGCATGGCAAGGAAAGGAAAGGCATGGCATAGCAAGGAATGGCATGGCATGGAAAGGAATGGGATGGAAAGGCAAGGCATGGCATGGCATGGCATGTCATGGCAAGGCATGGCATGGCATGGCATGGCATGGCATTGCTATCCAATGCAAGGCAAGTAGTGGCAAGGCAAGGAAAGGCAAGGAGTAGCAAGGCAAGGCATGGCATGGCATGTGTTGGACAGGAATTTTTGGGAATACAGTTTTGAGAAAATACTAAGTACAAAAGAAGTACGCAAAAGAGGTAAGCAGAACAAAAGAAGAATAAGGATGAGGAAGTGCGCAACTGAGATGCATTGAGAAGGATAGTGCACAATAAGTAGAATAAGATAGAGAATGAAGCAGAATAAATCAAAGAGAAGAATAAAGTAGAAGAAAGCAGGAGAAGAAAGTGGATGAAAAGGAAAAAAGAGAGCTCAACATTCTAAAGATGGAAGGATGTGCAAAAGAAACATGCATATGGAAAAGTATAAGAAAGAAGATGAAACGCAAGTTAGCGGAATTAGCCCTGCAATGTAATGGGTTTTTGGGATGAACCAAGTAGGGTTCTAAGCCCTAGTTTTGATGTATAAATATGTAACATGTTGGGATATTAGGGGTTCTAGTCTATGATATGTATTGGGGGTTTTGTGGGGTTAAGTTTTGTTGAGGTCTGTTTGGTTCCTATTACGAGTATGTAATAGAAAGGAATATGCGTTTGAATGTAAGGGATGATGCAGAGAAAGAGAGGCTTACACTGTTGAGCAGCTAGGCTAGGAGAAGAGAAAGATGTCCATAATACATATATGTTAGCACAGTGTCGAAGCCTGAATCATTGAACAAAAGCATAATAAAGAAGCCAGTTGTTGTGGACATAGCCTAGAGTTGGGTGAACCACGTTAAATCCTGTGTCGTGTATTTTATGTGATTGTTGATGGACTTCTATTTGGATGCATAGTACATTAGTTTTATCTTATGTTTAATCTTTGCACAATGATCATGACTATGAAAGTAATGAGTTTATGTAGTAATATGGAATATACAGATAATATGAATCTAAATCATAAGTAAGTTAATAATGAATTAGAGCAAAGTACTCATACATAATTAATAAGGAAGAATGAACCAAATGTTTTCCTCCCATTCCCTTAATATTGCAAAAGCTTGGTTCTCACAGTCCCAATAGATACCTCAGGTGAGACTTCATTTGCACAAGAAGGTGATGCCGAAAGGGCCAGTGTCTGGTGGGTTTTGTTGGTCATAGATAGACCAAACCTAGGGTCTTCCAAACTGCACAGAGTGTCGACAAATGGTTTTGTTATAGGGACCTAGAATTTGCAACTAAGGGGATGTTTTGGAGATTGGCTAAGAAGGAGATCTCGGAATGGTTGGAAAGGAAGGAGAAAGAGTTTTTTCTACAGAAGAACAGAGACCATGAGATGAGTGACAAACAATGGATGTAAAGGTATGTGTACATAGATCTGCGTGAAATTTTCTTTGGCGAATTTCCAATTATTCTGACTGGGTGGATAGAAAGATTAGTGGTGAAAACTTGAAGATATAGGGTTGCAATGCCGAGGAATTGGACTCATGAATTGGTAAGACAATTGAATTATGTAAGTAACCCAACTACTCATGCAACTGATTTTTGGTTGGATAGCATACTAGGAGAATATATTATAGAGTTTGCAGTAGATTGTATCTAGTCATATAGTGTCACAGAAAGGGACTTTTCAAAGGTTTGTGCAGGATGTTCTTGAAATCATTAGGTATGTGAATAAAGATGCTATCATGTAAAAAGAATGTTATGATAATGGAATCTGACTACTAAGGGGCGTCGTGCACATAGGAGAATCAGGGGATGACAAGAGGATTATTTGAGAGAATGAAGGAAAGGAGGGACTGAGGATGCAAGAAGACGGTATACCAAAGAAAGAATACAAGTTTGGAGATTTGCACAGAGGAAAGAGGTACAAGAGGAAAATGACGATGCTGAGAAAGGAGAGTCGCACAGTGAACCAGATGAGAGAGAACCTTATGCACTATTCTGAATCATGGAGATAACATATATAGGAGGAGAAGAAAAGGAGTTTCAATCAAGTATAGTAATAGAAGAACTGGTAAGTCCTACTCAAACAAGGTCCTGTGTCAAATCCACGACCCCATCTTCATCACCAAAATCAGAGATAACAGTTGAAGACTTGTCAAAAACAATTATAGTCAGTCGGGGAGGACCGAGTAGTAGCAATCATAGCAATGGAAGAAGTATGCAGAATCAGAGTCAACCAACATCACCAAGTGAAGGGAATACACAAATAAACATGGCAGGGGTAGACAACACCCTTAGACTTCTTGAGTTCTAGGGAATTGGGTCATAGGACCTAGAACAACACTTGTTTGTTTGCGAGACAATTTGGGCTACAAAAATGTCCAATAAGAGGCTTTGAATATTGCACAATTCAAAACAACATTTATAGGTTGTGCACTGGTATGGTACATAAAACTGTAGAGTACCACACCTACAGGGCAAGCCAGAACTTTGGCAGAGATAAGGCAAGCGTTGTTGAAGGAGTTCAAGAAGCCAAAGTTAGAGTCGTAGTACATCACAAAACTAAAGGAGATTAAATAGGTACAAATGAAGTTAGTATGGGACTTTGACCAAAGATTCAAGGATAATATGGGTAGATTGTCTTTCCAGATCCCCGAGAAACAACATCGAGAATGGTTCATTGCAGGGATTTTACCACACATTCGCAGGTTGTTGATTCAATAAATGATTGCATTGCAGTCCACGGAACTATAAATTGAAATGAAATTGGAATCATCTCCTGTAGGAGACAATGGACGGATAAATCAAGTTCATATGCAGTTCGTTGCATTGACAATTCAATTGGAATAAATGACAAAGGGAAAGGAGAAAAGTGAGCAAGTATGGTGTACAAAATGTAGGACTGAAGGCCATCACAAGGACGAATGCCCAGCATTCGTGCATTATTTGGCAACTGGAGCACCAAATTCATTATCGGGAGGATGATATTGCAAGATATGTAAGAAACAAGGCCACACCCTACAGAGTGTCCATTACTATAGAAGTATCAAAGTACCCCAAGGAACTTGTTCTGCAATTTTTGCAAATCAGTGGGACATGAAGAGAAGGATTGTCACACATTAGACTTAATGAGGGAGTGCACATCAAATATGTACAGGATTCAAGAGGAGAATGTTTTAGCAGAAGGGGGTGGCTGCAATATAATAATCAAAGAGGCGCTAACCTAGGGAACAGAGGAAACTTTGGAAGAGGTTGAGGTAGAGGAAATTTTGGTAGAGGAGGAAGAGAATTGATTTTATGTTATAACTGCAATCAACCAGGACACTTGGCCCATGACTTCCTGAATCTGTGTACAACACGCATATACTACAGAGGATTAGATCATTCAACAGATGAATGTCCCCAACTAGTTGTAAAATGGCATGAAAGAGAAAACTAGAACCAAAATCCAAACCAAAATGTATGGAAAATATCAGCCAAAAGATGCAATGAAAGACCAATAATAGTAGTTGTTACCTGCAGAGGAGATAGAACAAAGGTTGATATGATGAATGAAGGAAAGCAGGCTGAGCAGTGGGTAAGCAAGTCAGCAAGGCCTATGCCATCCTTTGATCCTCATCAAGAAAATGAGACATATCAGAGAGAAACAAAATAAGTACTCAGATTATATTGGGGAGCGTCAACGTCAGTTGCACCTTAGGTAGAAGATCACGTTGTACCATAGAAACCAACTCAAAAGGTAAGCACGCTAATAGAATTCTTGAAAAGTTGTGTGGAGATAGTGAAGGATGAAACTACATTGAGTACACTATATGACATGATTTCTCATTGCACATGAGGAAGGGAAAATCCCATCACACAAAGTATGGTAAACCAGGTACTGCACAAGAAGAGGACCAACAAAGAATTATGATTCAATGCGCAGATTGGAGAGTATGATGTGGATAATGTTATCTTGGACTTAGGGTCCGACATGAATTTTTTACCTAAGCAGACATGGGATCAGATGGGAAAACCCAAGCTGGTATGATCTCCTATTCATCTAAGGTGCATGAATCAACACAAAATTGTACCAATTGGTCATTTGACAGGAGTACCTGTGAACATAGATGGGGTGCGTAGTGGGGAAAACTTTGAAGTAATTGAGATTGTGGATGACAGTCAACCATATCTAGAACTGATGGGACTGGAATGGGATTTTGATAACTAATCGATCATCAACTTGAAGAGGAGGGAGATGATATTTTAAGTTGGATATTTGAAAGTTACTACACCCTTGGACCCATCAGAAGGAAAGAGATACATAGAGCCAACCAGAGGAAATGACATTGACAACTTGTACAACATGACGACGCAGATGGATGATTATTTCAATCCTACATCAAATGGTGTGATAAGTTAGCAAAGTATCATTTTGTGTGCATTAGATTATGAAGAAGGTCTAGAACATTGGAAGGAGAGAATGCATGAAGTCTCCACTAGAAGATGTGCACGTATAACTCGATTCTTGCATTGTATTGGAATAGAACTGTGTGATCCACCCATGTATGATGGATTAACTTATATAAGCATGTTTGTAAAGGAATTTGAGTTGCAGGTACTTGAACAGCAAAGGTTGTTAGCATTATATGTTGTCCTGAAAGTGACTCTAGCCAAATGGTGGGATGCATACAGAGAGGGAATGAAAGACTGGTAACAGTTTAGAAGACTAATGGAAATAAGGTTTGGCACCAAGGGGTGAAATATTGTGCAGAAGTACATAGGAGAGAGTGATCCAGTAGATCACATTGAACAGTGCAAGGCTTTGTGGAGTTTAGTATTGGAAACAGAATGGATGTACGGATTTATACACACACTAGACACAATTCCGAAGAACTGGTATTTGGAATCGGAGATGCGCAGGGAGACAACAAGATGGGAAGAGTTGGTCCAAAGGTTCAAAATCACATTTACATTTGAACATGAATCTCCATCAATAGATGTAGCACTATAGGCTATTTGAACAAATATCTTCTCAGAGGAAGGAATGATGGAGGTGGTGCCAGTGTGTAGTGTGCACAGAGCTAAGGAAGAGCACGAAAAATTCGATGTGATATAACATAGCTAAGGAAGAGCACGATGAAGAGGATCACAAAAATGTACAAGTACCTGAGAAAAAAGGAGAATGAGTAGTAGAAGGACCAGAGCTTGAATTTGCCACATATACACAACCTACAAAGACACAAAAGATAAGCATTAGGATGATAGACAATATCAAGTTTGCGCAGATAGGATATTATTGAAGTGATGAGAAAGTTGAGAAGATTGCAGAATTACTGCAAGAATATCAGGACCTATTCCCAACGACATTTTCATAGACGAAAGGAATAGCAGGAGATTTAGGTGATATGAAGATCCCACTGAAACAAGGAGATAATTCAGTGTGATGGAGGCCTTACAGGTTAAATCCGAAAAACAAGGAGAAAGTGAAGGCCGAAATAGACAAGATATTGGATGCAGGAATCATCGAATTGGTAGAAGAATCTAAATGGATTAGCCCAATGGTGGTGCGAGACAAGAAGACAGGAGGGATCAAGATCTGCATGGATCTAAGGAAGTTGAATGATGCATGCTTACATGACCCATTCCCAACACCATTCACGGATGAGATACTGGATAACATAGGAGGCCAAGAAACCTATTCTTTTACAGATGGATTCTTGGGGTACCATCAGATAAGAATTGTGCAGGGAGGTCAACACAAGACCACTTTTAATATTGAGGGGGGGAGTTATTAGTATACAGTTATTCCATTTAGACTGAAGAATTCCCTTGCGGTGTTTTCCAAAGTAGTGTTTGTAGCATTCAAGGAGTTCATGCATAAGTTCCTAGAAGTCTACTTGGATGATTGGATGGTGTTCAATCTACTGAAGGATCATATAGAATTCCTTAGGCTCATGTTGTATCGGTACAGATAGTGTTATATTTCGTTGAACTTGAAGAAGTGTATTTTTTGCACACCATTTGGAATTCTATTGGGACATGTAGTGTGCAAACATGGACTATTATTATATCCATCCAAGATTGCAACAATTCTGGAGTTAGAGTCGCCTACATCAGTCAAAAAACTGAATGAAAATCTTGTTCATACAGGTTATTACAGAAAAATTATCAAAGGATATGTGTAGATCACAACACCGATGGAAAATTTATTTAAGAAGGAAGCAAAGATTCAATGGAACAAGGATTGTCGGAAGGGGTTGGACACTTTAAAAGCAGAAACTAGTGACTTCACTGATTTTAATTTTTCCAGACTGGAACAAGGAGTTCCATGTACATTTATATGCACCGTCCATAGCATTGGGTGCAGTACTATTCCAACCAGGGGAGGGATACATAGATCACCCAATTTTTTTTGCAAGCAATAAGTTGTCTATAGCAAACAAGAACTATATGACCACCGAGCGAGAAGGCTTGGCAATGGTCTATGCACTACATAAATTTAGGCATTATTTATTGGGGTTTCACTTTAAGATGTATATAGACCATTCTGCATTAAAATAGTTAGTCAAGAAGCCAATGTTGGGGGGGATAATATGCATATGGTTATTATTATTTCAAGAATATGACTTTGAGGTTGTAGTGAAACCAAGGAAGTTGAATGCAGGACTAGATCATCTATTGCACATATTTTTAGGTGAAGATGTAGGAAATTTAGATGATAGCTTCCGAGATGCACAACTATTTGTAGTAAAGATGGTGGATAATTACTTCTCAGATATTTTGAAGTTTCTAAGTACAGGTATGGCTCCAAAAGACATGATGGTTGCACAGAAGAAGCAACTAGTAGTGAAAGCCACAGATTATCAGTTGATTGTAGGGAATTTATATAAGTTGGGTGCAGATGGAATAAAAAAAAATTGTGTGTTGGAACACAAAAGACCAATGATACTTGAAGAAGCACATGATGGGATTGTAGGAGGACATTATGCAGGGAGAGCAACTGCAGAAAATATTTTGTGCTTGAGATTTTGGTGGCCTACACTTCACAAAGACGTTAAGGAGTACTATCAGTCATGTGATGTATTCCAATGAGTGGGAAAGACATCCAAGAGGGATGAAATTCCTTTGAATCCATGGGTTACGTTGCAAGCATTTGAGAAATGGGCCATAGACTTTGTGGGGCCAATCAACCCACAAGCAAGAAGATCAGGGGAAAAGTACATAATCAATGTGACATAGTATTTGACAATATGGGCAGAAGCAGCACCAGTTACAGATTGTATTGTGAAGACTGTTGCATGGTTTTTGTTCAAGAATGTAGTAACAAGGTTTGGATGTCCGCACATATTTATACTGAGTGAACATGGAACACGCTTTCTGAACAAGACAATCGCAGCATTGATTGAGGAGTTCTATATTCATCATCAAAAGAGTACCCCATATGATCCTGAGGCCAATGGAACAATGCAATCTTTCAATAAGATCTTGGAAAGTGTCTTGACAAAAAAATTCGATGTAGGGAGAGAATATTAGGATTTAAGAGTTCCTGCAACATTATGGGCTTACAGGACTACAAGTAAGAAGCTAAAATGGAAAACACCTTTCAAGTTGGTCTATGGGAAATAAGCAGTAATGCCTGTGGATTTTATTTTGTCGATCATGTGCATTGTAGCGATCACTTAGCAATCAGACTCTGGCGCAGTAGAGGAGAGACTATCACAGTTGGTACAGCTTGAAGAAGATTGGTTTGTCGCAGGTTTCCATCAGCAAGTTCAAAAAGCAAGAGAGAAGGCTTGGCATGATCAACACATTAAGCAGAAAAAAATTTAAGTGGGAGATTTGGTATTACTTTATGACAGTAAGTTCATGCAGCATCCGAGAAAGTTTATAATGCACTGGTTAGGACCCTATGTAATTCAACAGGTACCAGAGACATGTGTTGCATGGTTGGAAACCCTGAATGGAGAAGTCCCCTGAGGAATGGTGAATGGAAGTCGATTGAAACTCTATAGAGACAGTCGACATTTTGTGCAGTAATATAGGTTGAGCCAGAACAAATGTATTATAGTAGTTGTACCATAGTAGCAAGGAAAACGAGGAAAAAAAAATAAAGAGTAGAAAAAGGGAGAAAATCAATTAAAAAGTAGATATAGTAAAAATTAAAAGAGTGTTCAAGTACCAAGGCATAAGAACTTGTGCAAAAGGAATGGTTATCACAGATCATAATAGAATTGCGCTAATTTTAAATACAATACACAAAAGAGAATATATTGTGAATAACACAGATGCAACAACAAGAACTGTTGTACAATTTGGCAATGACAAGACCGCTAAAAGCATTAAAGCACAAAAACGACAGCTACGAAGTGGGACTGACAGGTCATAAAAGTGTCGTATAATCTTAAATGGTAAAATTCATCAGAAATCACGTCAGATTGGTAGTACAAGGGAAAAATCACACGACGGTTTTGGTAATAAAGGATCATTTGTTTAAAAACTCATCAAGCACGGTGGCGGATTGGACAAGGTAGTTAAGGTTGGATGAGACATGTCCATTTGGCACAAAGGCACAAAAACATCAGGAAATCATCAAGTCTAAGTCATTGTTGCATGCAAGCGGGAGAAAACAGAGAGAACCAAAGAAAATTTGAGAATACCATAGCCGAGCTACAACTAACCATGAATAGATGCCTAGCTAGTCTAGGAATACATCATAGAAGAGGAATGGAACTCCCCAAAGTTGGAGGACCATCTTCCGCAACACGAAAACAAGCTAGACAACCAGAGAAAACACCAGAGGTAGAGGAAGTAGTCGAAGCTTCAGCTTCGGCACCACATGAGAGTTTCCACATAGACTACCTACCACTAAGAATGGATGACTTTCCACCGTTACAGGTACTATCCAATGTGAAGTACATGATGCCAATAGCACCGGTTCTGGTAGGGGTAAGAAGTGAAGGATAAATGCAGAGGAAGATTTCCAACCTAAATTTTGTGGACCATGATATCATTGATGCACATAAATTCCCTGAGTTGGACAGGGAGAAATATTTGTGCACTAGGAGCATCCCATGCACAAAAGAAATCCTTCTAGAGCCACAGGAATGGACGTTGGGGTTGGATAAGGAAGGAATACTAAACTTGTTGGAGATTCTACATTTCAAGAGGAGTAGGGAAATTAATGCATGCGTGAAGGTATTACTAAGCTGTGTTCATGGGGGGACACTCTAGCTTGATCCCCCAATATCAATTGATACTACGTTAATTGCACATATTACAAGACTACCCAAAGTAGGCAAATACCCGAGCATGTTGTTCAACAAGGCGAGAGAGCGAGCCCTCTTTGAGTCAATGAAAGAAAATTTCTAGACATTTAGAGGAAAGAGGGGTTTGGATGTTAAAATCATCAATGATAAAATTGTGAGGTTTCGACGCAGGTACTGGCCTGAAGTTGCTGCAAAAATGTCGCGAAGATGAGGTACCAGCTACAGTCATTGCAGCCTCATAGAAGTGTGTGGAAGGAGTCTGAATGAATTGGGCCACATTCCTTGTGAATCTATTCTTACAATATTGCACGGAGGAACAAGAAAAGGGCACAAAATTCCATTACGCGTGGTTTTTAATCTTGATTGTGTTGTTCAAGTGGCAAGAACCAACACATGCACACATCATGTAGTAGCAATTTGGTTGCAACGTATGCCAATTTATGGCACACTACAATTAAGAGATGGCAAAACAACAGTAACAACACATTTTTTGTCTACTTGGAAAAAATTACCTATTTAGTTGCACACACACCATGCATATCAACAGAAACAGTAGCATCATACAAGGATATCACATGATTTAGAGCCGACATGCACCATATGTATGTGTAGGCCAAGAAGGATCCAATGTGACAATGGTTTACAACTAGTTACAGGTTGACAACAGAGAACGTGAGCTTGATATTCAATGGCTGGGAAGAGGATTGGAAGATCCCAGTAGAAAATACAGGGAAATCAGAAAACGAGGAAGAAAAAGGAAAAAGTGATGAGGAACAAGATAATGAGCAAGACAATGATCAAACTAATGGCATAGGCGACATGTTTGGCCCATCGATGGTCCCAGAGACAGGACTAAAAAAGAAGGATAAGGGCAAAGAGAAAGCAAGAGGGGCACGCAAGAAAACTAAGGCACATAGAGAGACCCCATTCTATATATTAACTAATGATGATATGGACATAATTGGCTACCAGGTAAGGGATTCCACATAAGAAATATGGAAGGAAGCAGCAAGGAAGCAAGAAGAGAAATATGAGAAAGTGTAGGATCAGCTGGTAGTACTCCAGTAGTTGTTAGAAACAACGAGAATAAAAAAGGATCGTAGGGATGAGGATGGACAATATACGATTCCAGGGAAGACAACAAATAGTGCGCAACTAGTCTTGACCTAGTTAGCAGGTGGGCATAGGACACTGCAGCTTGAAACAAAGGCACTGGAACTTCTGACGATCTAGTTGCAGGAACATGTAAAGACACTAAGACATCTGAACCTAGTTTTATCTTGGTTTTCCATGTGGAGACTATAGGATTTGCGGGTAGGCCTATTACAAGAAATTCAAAACAGAGGAGAGAAAGTGCAGTAGGAGATCACTAGAGTAATGGACAAAAGTGTCTAGTTGCAACATAAATATGGCATTATACTGCAACAAAAGAAGGAGGTTGAAGGTTGGGTCAAGGAGGTACTAAAGGATAAAACAAAATTTGAGTAAAAGGTCAGGAAATCCTTTAAGGAGAAGGACAAAGTTGAAGCCATAGTGCAGAAAACACAAGCAACAATCCAACAACTATATAAGGAAATTACAAAACTTCCCATAGTAGTCAAAGCTACTATGGAGAAACAAGTGTCAAATATTGGTGAAGTCATTAAGGGCTTCAAGGAGCAAATTCAGGACTTATAGTTGAGGAACATGCCAGGAACACCACCACAAGTGCACAAAGGAAAAGAAAGAATGGAAATGACAACAGTTGCCAACATTAACAGGATAGAGGGAGAATGCAAAAAACTCTATGAGGAGAGTTCGCAGGTGTAGAAAGAATTAATAGAGGACCCGAAGATGAATGTCATAGGGGCCAAGCTAAGCGAAGCGTGAGAACATGCACACCAGGCAACAAAAAGGGTAGCTACACTTCCACCAATGGAGCATATGTCATCCATTTTGGCTTAGCGACATGCATATGTAGAAGTGGAGAGTGAGGAATCAAAAAAATATCCTTCAACATTGATTGAGACCATTGTAGGAAGATGCAATGAGGATAATAGGCAAGTTGACCACTATGTAAGGAAAGTTCAAATAGGTAGTGTACAAAGCAGAGCAAAAACTCTTAGTTTTGAATACATAGGGGGATGAGGAGATCACACAAAAATAGGTAGAGATCATCAAAGAAGTGGAGGTAGCAAAGGTAGCCTCCCAAAATTTTGTTGCAGCATGGAAGAGAAGGAAATAGACATGAGTGGCCTGAGATGAGCCACAGGTGAGTGTTGGGGGCCTATTGGACATGAAGTTTTGGGAATACAGTTTTGAGAAAATCCTAAGTATAAAAGTAGTGCGCAGAAGAGGTGTGTGGAAGAGAAGAAGAAGAAGAAAGAGGAAGTGCACAACTTAGATGCATTGATAAGGACAACGAGTAGTAAGCGAAATAAGACATAGAATGAAGCAAAATAAAGCAAGGAAAGAATAAAGCAAGAGAAGAAAGAAGATGAAAAAGAAAGACGAGAGATCAACATTGTAAAGGTGGAAAAACTTGCAAAAGTAGCATGCATATGAAAAAGTAGAAGAAAGCAGTTGAACAACCAATTAACTGAACTAGCCATGCAATGTAATGGGTTTTGGGGATGAACCAAGTACGGTTTTAATCCCTAGTTTTGATGTATAAATATTTAATGGATTGGGAGATTAGGGGTTCCAATCTATGATATGTATTGGGGGTTCTTTTAGGTTAAGTTATATTGAGGTATGTTTGGTTCCTTTTATGAGTCTAGAATAGAGAGGAATATGTGTCTGAATGTAAGGGATGATGTAGAGAGAGAGAGATGCTTGCACTTTTGACTGGCTAGGGTAGGAGAAGAGAAATATGTGCATAATACATATATGTAAGAACAGTGCGCAAGCCTGAAGCATTAAACAAAATCATAATAAAGAATCAAGTCATTGTGGGTGTAGCCCAGAGTTGGGTGAACCACGTTAAATCCTATGTCATGTGTCTTTTATGTGATTGTTGATGGACTTCTCTTTGGATGCACAATAGATTAGTTTTATCTTATGTTGAATCTTTGCATAATGATCATGACTGTGACAGTAATGAGTTTATGCAGTAATCTGGAATATACTGATAATATGAATCTGAATCTGAATCATAAGTAAGTTAATATTGAATAAGAGTAGAGTACTCGTATAAAATTAATAAGGAAGAATGAACCGAATGTTTGCATTCCATTCCCTTACTATTGCAGAACCTTGGTTCTCGATGTCCCAATAGATACATTGGGTGAGACTTCATCTGCACAAGAAAATGATTCCAAATGCGTCAGTGTCTGGTGGGTTTTGTTGGTCGTAGATAGACCAAACCTAGGGTCTTACAAACCACGCAGAGCACCAACAACATGGAAAGGCATGGAATGGCATGGCAAGGTAAGGCAAGGCATGACATGTCAAGGCAAGGAAAGGCAAGGTATTCCATGGCAAGGAAAGGCAATGCATTCCATGGCAAGGAAAGGAAAGGCATGGCAAGGAAAGGCATGGAATGGCATGGCAAGTAAAGGCAAGGTAAGGCATGGCATGGCAAGGTAAGGCATGGCATGGAATGTAAAGGTAAGGCGAGACATGGCAAGGCATGGGATGACAAGGAAAGTTATGGCATAGAAAGGCAATGCAAGGCATGGCATGGAAAGGCAAGGCATGACATGGCATGGTAAGGCAAGGAAATGCATGGCATGGCATGGCAAGGCAAGGCAATACAATCAAAGTAAATACAAGGTAAGGAAATGCAAGGCATGGCATGGTATGGCATGGCATGGCATGGCATGGCAAGGCAAGGCATTGCATGGTATGGAAAGGTAATGCAAGGAAAGGTGTGGCATGGTGAGGCAAGGCATGGCATGGAATGGCATGGAAAAGCAAGGCATGGCATGGAAAGGCAAGGAAAGGCATGGCAAGGCTAGGCAATAAAGTCAATGAAAGGCAAGGTAAGGCTAGAAATAGTTCCCTAACAACAAAAAAGAACCACAAAAGACAAGAATACCATAACAACCATAAAATGAAGCCAAAATTTCATTCATTCATAAATCTGAAATATTTGTTCAATTGTTCCTTCTACATACGTATGATCATTAAAGTAGACCATCAAGATCACTTCTAATAATGATGGTCTCCATTAACTTCTCGTTTTGAGAGTAAGGAAAGAAGTATCGTACCTTTCATGAATTATTACTTGGAATTGTTTGTAGTTGGAGGATTGTACCAACAACCAAGTTTGTAAAGTGGTATACAACTTCACCCGGTCTATAATATTGAAATACATAACCACCTTTCTTTTGTGTTCTTTTATCCTGTGTCAAATATTCCCCTTTAATAACCATCAAACCAATCGAAAATTCAATGCCTTCAGAGTCTGTCTTTGATCACACGAGGGTCTACTTTCCCTCTAAGTAACCTGTCAGCCAATAATCAATGCCCCATTCATTATATCGTGGGGAAACCACTGTGTATATGTGTCTTGAAAAAATTGGAGTTCCAGCATGTGAGTCCACTAAATGACCAAAGCATAAAACATTAGTTATAGTTATTCAAAATTTAATAGAAGGTTTCACCGAACCTGGAAGTGTGAGATATGAGATGTGATCATAATCTACTAAAATATTTGATTGGTCCTTCTCCAACTTGGATAATTTCATAGTTATATGTTGACTAATGGGGAGTGATATATGATCCCATCTAACGACCCAGTTTGTGGATTCATAGTCATCCCATTCATTACTACTACACGTTCCATAGAAGCAAGAGAGTTTTCTCGTCCATATTTCGCATTGTCTGATGTTTGAACTAAATGGAATCCATGAGTTCTAGGTCGTTTTTCATTAATACCATTATGATCGATCTACATCAACCCCCTCCCAAAAATATCAATGCATGTTTCCTTTCCTGTGTGATTAGTAACATGGGTTATTGTTCCCTCTCCCATTACCGAAGAACACCATTCAACAATGGATTTCGCATATTGAACGAGAAAAGTAGTTGTGAACTTCATTTATTTCCTATGTGATGCTCTTTTTATGCATGCACCTGCTCCACCATGCTCTCCTTTCTCATTCCCAGACTCAAAATAGTTCCAATTTTTCGGTACCTTGAGTTTTTTGTTCAACATACACAACCATTGAAATACACGAGCATTTTTTAACAAGCCTGTGCAACCATCTGACCAAATATAATGTTGATACATATGTTTGTTCTTCTCCTTAAGGTGATTGTAAAAAAACTAAAAGCAATGTTGTACGTAGGCTAATTCATGGCAATGATAATCACTTATGTAGAAGTGATACTCCTTCAATATAACATTGTTTTCTTCATTACTATCTGGCCCATGCATGTATGTGATTTGGACCATTATGTTTACCTGATTTGAGTGATAATATCGGCTTTGAATCTCATTTTTCAATTGGAGGGTGTAGTTCTCAGCAAAATCAACCACTAATAAGACACTACCAATGGGAAATGTATCTCTGCATATTCTGAAATGCTCATCCTGCCATCGAGCCACATGCACACGTTGAACATATTGTCATGTATTTTTGAAGAAGTCCTTCATGAAGTCACATACTCGTACTTGGGAAGTCACCAATTGTATATTTTTTTCTTTCCTTCCCTCCATCAATATCATATGTGACATATTTAAATATTTGCAAGGCAACCTCCTTCTCCCCAATTCATACTCATTGCTTACATGGATGCACTTGTTCAATAATGTCATTCACCACACCTAGGGAATGTCCCGTCTAAGAAAGATTTTTGATAAAATGTACAACCCTTTGGCCTTGTACACAAGATGTTGTGAATAAAGTCTCTAGATGATGAAGATGGAAATGCAATTGAACATTCGTGCAAAAGGGTGTTATGCAATACACAAAATATGTGTGTGTGTGTGTGTCATAATAATAACCATACTCAATGTGATATCTACAACAACATGTGCTACAAATTGTGTTTATTCAAAGATACCAAGGCTTGCATCTATGGAAAGATATTTGGACCAAGTTAAGTGCACTATGTACAGTATTGAATATCTCATACAATTCCTAGATCCCCTTATTAATTTTACTACATCTTTTTGGTTGGAAGAAGACCCAGTGTTCTCATGCCAGAAAGCTTGTACTAGTCCCTTAACTGCTACAATTAACTTCTTGTCGGAACGAGGTAGCCTACTAGTGAAGGCCCATAAATCTATTGGGCCACCTATGTTGAGGCTATCTCGTTTATTAGAATACTTTATAAGGGTTTTGATATTGCATTTCATGAGATCAGAGGTTTTTTGGAGAAAATGATGTTTTCTTTTATCTTGCTAACTATTGATTGTGACAAGACATGTCGGGTTGCATTACGATCTTTAGAACAAGATTTCTTACCAATTTTTTTAAAAGAGTCCACAAGGTTTCTAATAATATGATGACTTGTTTCTAAACTTTTGACTGTTTTAATGCCCAAAATTCTCCTAACAGGAGCCAAACTTCTAGATTTTAACAAAGCCAAAAATAATTGACATTTAACGGCATCGAATTTTGGTTCAAAATATTCTTTAATGATTTTATAAAAATGATAACGAATATTCTAGTTAGGTAACTTACCTTCAAGTGATGCTAGAGCACTTTCATCCACCTGAATGTGTTTAGGAGTTCTTTGTCGCACACTGCTCAGTCTAGGTAAGGACGATGAACCCGTGTTTTGGAACTCTTGACCTCCCTACTGTGGAGTTAACAATGTTGCAGTTCTTCCCCCTTCAATCATTGGTGGATAAATTCTAGGAGAAGAGTGGGCATGCCCATGACTATTTTCTGGAACGTTTGACCATCCAACAAGAGGCTGCACCACAAGAACTTCTTCACCATAATGTTGTGCACCAGTTGTCTCTCTAATTTCATCCATTGTATAATCAACTCCAAGCAAATCCTCCATCATCTGGTCATCCACAACAACTTGTCTTGATGAGATATTGATCAAAGGTACAATAGAAGTCTGAATTGCATTGGTCTCTATTGAACTTCTACACTTAATTTTCTTGTGGTCATAGAGTAGAAACAACAACAACATCTATTCCGCTAGACATTGGATTTCCCTCTTTTGAAAGCCTATGATTTGACATACATAACCTTGCCTTTTCTCTTTCTTCATTTACCTTTTAAATGGGTATTTATTTCCTCAAGGACTTTCTATCTTGACTCCATCAGTTCCCCATGTTTACAGAGAAAAATTGGCTTTCATGCACACCACAAAAAAATTGTCTTGGTATTACACAAGAAGACACAATTAACAATTCCAATTACAAGTGAACAAATTTGTCTTGGTATTACACAAGACACAACTAACAATTCCAATTCCAACTGGACAAATTTGTCTTGGTATTAAACAAGAAGACACAACTAATAATTCCAATTCCAATTGGACAAAAAAAAATTGGTATTACACAAGAAGACACAACTAACAATTCCAATTGGACAAATTTTTCTTTGTATTACATAAGAAGACGCAACTAAAAATTCCGATTGGACAAATTTGTCTTCCAATTCTTCACATAATTGTCTCGCAATAGCAAAAAATTATCCATGAATTAAACAACAAGACAAACGGAACAAAAACATGTATGTTCTTGCTATTTTTTGTGCAGATATCGAGCTTGTTTGATTTTTTGAGATAGATGAGCTTGAGGACTGTGCTTGGCACATAACATTTCCCAGCAAGAGCGTGCAAACATTCATATAACACGTGCACACTAAAGCATGTGCACGTTCTAGGAATGCACACGCATTCTTGCTAGGCAGGGATGAGCACCCAACCTCAAGGATTTCAAGTCATAAAAGTGCATGTGCACTCTTAATGCAACATATATAGAATTTATTGTAGACAAAACATCTTTATGAATAAATATGTATAGGGTTTTTGGGACAACTAGGACTTTAGGGATTAGGATTGAAAGTGTTTTGAAGCATAGAGAAATGGTTAGAGAACCAAGATGTGAGTGCAAGGGTTGTGGGGCCTTTAACAAGAGGTGTAGGCATATTTCACTTATGGCTTGCATGTGGAGGGGTTTAAGGGTTGAGTATAGGTTATGCATGTTGGAACAAGGATTGAACGCAAAGGAAAATGGATCCGAGAGAAGTGGTGGTGTCAAAAGACACCATAGAACTGAATAACAAATCATTCAATGAGAGTGAGAGTAGATCTCCCAAGATGATCTGAAAATATGAGATGATAGACCAATCATTAGTATCATATATAAATAGATTTTTTCATGGACCAAACTCAACAAACTCGGGTGAAGGTGGTTGCAGATGTCCATAAAATGTGGATTAGGAATCCATAAGTGGACATGGTCAACCGAGGGTTTAGTGATCTATTGACCCAAAGACTTGGTCGACCCATACATATGACAAGGTGAGATTACAAAGGAAATGCATGTTCCAATACCCCCCCATAAACTCTGCTTGGAGAAAAAACAAATTCCACAACATTCCCCCATGAATAGGTCCTGACTGCAAGATGATCACAATATGGTACAACAACACTCCGGAGGAAGTTTGATCACCATCAGCCCAGATCAAGGCCAAAATATCAATTATCCATTGTAAAAATGGTTGCAAAATCCATTGTCCAAACACGGTCCATGTCTGTCAATTGAATAGACAATAAGACAACACCATCCATTCAATGAGATGACTAGACAAGAAAGCACCAACATAATCACTCTCTGTCAATCTAGTAGTCTCTTCCAAGCTAGATAGTCTTTGTATCAGGTACAAGAAGAAGAAGTACAACTCCCAACAACAAAGTCTAACATGGTTCAGTAGATATCAATAAATCCAAGCACATCAGTTGGGTTTACACATCAACAACTTCAACAACAATTTTAATTACTCCCCCCCTTAAACACAACTGAGTGAACCAGGTATCAACAAAAAATATTTGTCAAAAACACCATTCAACGAACAATATAAATTTGAAACCCAATCAACAAATGCATAGTCAAAACACCTCCAGTTGACTTCCAAGTCGAATCTTTGTCGACCAATATCCCAGTCGAAATCTGGTCGACTATTAAGTTGGGTTGATCCTACGGCCAATCACTGCAAAGCATCAATAATGAAGAGGAGCATTGTATGTTTGTATAGCCAACAAAACAAAATAGTAGGAACTCGTTAAACATCTGGTCAAATGCACCCATGACCATGCATCAATCCAACCACAGTCTATCCTGGTAGTCGATATTGGTCCATGGTTTTGTCTTTTATGTTTCTTCTACAAAGATCTAAAATCATGATTACCATGTTTGAAATGGAGAGGATGATGATAAGTCACAGAGGGTTGTGTTGGATGATCAAGAGATATAGGCTCAAGTTTTGGTGTACCTGATATATCAGCAAAAATTTCATCAACAACAATATTCTTGGAATATGGCATGTCAAGAAGAGCCATCTCATCAATTGGTTCAGTATATTGCTACATTGGCAAATCAGTATGAACTCCACCTGCAATGAACAAACCTTCCTTGTTTCTATGAAGGGAAGGTGTAGGAAAGGAGGAAACAACAATATCATATCCAAGACCTATTCTTGGTGGTATCATCTCAGGCATAATAGGAGAAGCAATACCCTATCCATTATTTCCAAGGCATAATAGGAGAAGCAATAGGAGAAGCAATACCTTGTTGAGAAGTTGGGATCCTATACATGTAGTGTGTATTTTAAAGTTGGGTGAAACAACACAATTATCAGTTTCAAAGCATAAATTGACAATGTCTTTCTTAAAAACAAAAGCATGGGGTGGAGAATAAATGGATGAGCTTGGAAACTCAACAAAACTAGTAGTCTTCTCACAAACAGTTGGACTATCAACAATGGTGGAAGAAGAAACATGTGATTCTAGTAGCTCAGGACCATCAATCTTCTTCTCAACAATTGTCTCAACATTATGTTCAGTAGTATGCAAGCTCTGAAGAGTCTCATCCTTCTCAGTCAGCTACAGTAATATGGCATATTAATCTTCCTTCAATGTCTAATACTCGTCAAATAGTCGATTGTTATCTGCTTGGAGAGGAGAATCTTCTTCACCGGCTCATCAACAGAGGCCTTCAAGTGGGAAACCTCATGAATCAGTTGGGTATTCTCATCAATCAGTTGGATGACATCCATACTCAATGTCGTATGAGGAAGAGATTTCACTTCTTCCTCCAAGTATTCAATAAGGTCAATTTTTTCTTCAAATTCATCTACAAGGGTCTGAAAAAATCCAGCGCCAGTTTTTCCGATGGCAGCAACTCTTTTGGAGTGCTCAGTCACAGCAGTCTAGAACACGTCTTCTACATATTTCAACTGATTTTTCAGTCTCACTTTCTATGTCTTCAAGGAAGGATTTCCATGAGAAAGGACTTTCACCTTCTTCACAATATCATCGACAAGATCCTTTTTATCACTAAAATCATCTACCATATCTTGAAATATGGTTTCCATGCTTTGTTCTAGGTGAAAAATATTCCTATACTTTTCATCAACCCATTGAAGAAGGTTCATCTGAAAGAGGGAAACCTCATATTCCAATTGGGTGTGGGATGTCTTCAATTCACTGCTCAGTCGTTGATTTTCAATCTGCAATTGTGCAACAACATTTTGCAAGCAAATTACTTCTGCATGAAGTCAGTTGTGAGATTATTCCAAGGCGATATTCTTCTTCTCACAAATCTCCTGCAATTTCTAAAGGATGAGAGCTTTGTCTTCATCCAATATGCCCATTATCGATGGAGAGAAAAATACAAGCTCAAATATGCAACAAAGGAAAATGGATGAGGAGTCAATAAGAACTTCGGCGACTTACGCCAAGTCAATTCTATGGCTAGTAGTCTAGGAAAGGAAGCCACCAATATACAACATGATGAGGAGTCGTATTAGTGTTAGGGACATAAACTCCCTAACCCCTCATGTAGGTAGAACAATTTATTTTCATGTGATGAGGAGTCATATAAGTGTTAGGGACCTAACCTCCCTAACCCCTCATGTAGGCATTATAATATATTTTCCATGTAATAAAGGTTGGCATTACTTTATAAGGCCTATTTAATAAATGTGAACAAGTCAATGTAAGAATACAGAAGCTTCCACTTCTAGAAATATATTCCGTTGGAAGGTTCTTTAGAAGATAGAATTAGTATAAATAAGAGTAGGAGGCATGAGAAGTCTTTTTCTTGAGAATTATTGTAATAGAACGTTTCTCTACTAGAGGTTTCCCCCTCAAAGAGGTAAGTAAACATTGTTTCCCATCAATAAAGGTATTATTTTGGTGTTGTGCTTTCATATATTGTTTTGTTCCGATGTTATTCTCTATAATATTTCTATTTTTCTGCTATTATAATAGATCTGGTACCTTACAAGTGGTATCAAAGCACTTCCCTTGGCAAGAATTGTGTTATGAACACAATATATATAGAAATAGAAATAATTAATAATAATTAAACACATTATAAATCAAAAGTCATGTCTTATCTAAAGGACGTGTTTATTCATGAAAGGGCACCCCCGGTGAAGATATATAATCGAGCCCTCATTCTCATTGTAGTCATCTCATATTTTTCATATCAATTATTATTTAATATATATTATTGTCCTATATGGATATCTTTATATTCCAATTATTTTGGATATTTACATAGTGAACCGGGTTGGTTCACCACAGTGGTATCAGAGCTTCGTTACTGATACAGGCTTCTAGCCACATCGAATAATATTCAAAGTTTCTCTGATCTTCGGGTCATATTGAGTACAAGTTTCCCTTGGCCATTCATCACACGAGTTTACGTGAAGGGGAAACAATAAAAATAAAAATATTCCAAAAAAATATTACCAGGCTATGAAATATTATTTCAGCTTCAAAAGTTAGAAGAAATTAGGAAAACAAAAAGGGTTTTCGTAAAGGGGCGTGAACAAATATAAGTGCACACCAAGAAAAGGTAAGAAAAGGTAATTTAAAAAAAAAAGTTCCAACACCAAGAAAAGGTAATTTAAAAAAAAAAGTTCCAAAGAAGTGGAAAAGTGAATAATTTATTTTACCTTTGGAGGTTTACCTGCCCATGGTATTCCATACCATATATGTGTGTGTGTGTGTGTGTGTGTGTGTGTGTGTGTGTGTGTGTGTATTTATTTCTAAAGAACTATACCATAGGGTCGTGTTTCTTGAGAAAGTCTCCTAAGATATTTAAAAAAATTAATTGGTGAAGTATTTATAAGTTGAAAAAGAAAGTATATAGAAAAGGATTTTAAGAATATTAAAAGGGAAAGTGATAAAGTTTAAAGAGTTATTATTAAATTTTATTTGAGGATCTTTTGCATTCAGTACATTTTCGAAGAAGTACCAAGTGAACTATGAAAACTACAAATAATCCTACATTTTTGGAAAAATGTCCATTTTCTGCAATGGTGTTTAATTTTCAAGAGCCCTTTAGAAATCAAAATTTTAATTTCACAAATTGTCGAAAACCATTTATTCTAAGAGAATATCAAAATGACTACAAGAAATTGGAAGACCAACTAGCATATTATAAAGAGACCAATAGAAATTTACAAAATGAAGTTGTCATGGAGAAAATTAAGAGTAAATTGTATTCTTTCCGAGCAGAACGTAAGGAGGAGTTGCATGCAGAAATTAAAGACGAGAAAAAAAAAATATGACAAGACCTTACTAGAATGAAATCAAGAAATCTCTTTCCTAAAAGATCAAAATCATAAGTTAAAACAAACTAATCAAAATCTTATCAAGAAATTATTAGAGAAAGATGAAGAGAATGGTCGTTTAAAGAACCATAATGAAAGCTAGGTTGAACAAATCAAGAAGTTGAAGAACAATAAGAAATTAAGCGAAAAAAATGAAGAAACCTCATGTTTAAAAAACATTAATCAAAGATTATTGGAACAGGTTAGAATGTTGAAAGAGGAAGAATTGGAGAAGGAAGACAAGAACAAAGTTGACAAAGTAGATAAGGAAGAAAACTCACGCCTAAAAATCCATAATCAAAGTTTACTCACTTATATTAAGAAGATAAAGAGTGATAAGAAGATGGTACAAGACAAGTTAGAACAACTTATCAATAAGGAATCATTGGTAGATAAAGAGACAATCACTGAACCTGTGGAACTACAGAAGTATTCAAATGGAAAAAACTTGATGGTGGATAAAGCAATTAACATAGACCCAGTTAACCTTACAACTCAAAGGGATTCAATTGATGTAAAGAGGTTTTCACACGTTGAAGTAGAAACAAGCCAAGGCTATGAAGAAGACTCAATTCCAAGTGTCAATCAAGAAGAGGATACAAGTACACAAAGTAAAGATCAGGTTGCAAGGATGATTTATAGACATCCTAATCACAAAAATCGATATTGTTGGTTGTGGAGCCTGATTATCTCCCTGATTCAGAGGTCTTTTACTTTCAGTTGTGTTTATACCCCATGAAGTATTTATACCCCAGAAGTATGTACACTCTTCCACGTGAGGGAGTGCAGAGGGGGGGTACCCCCTCTGCGGGGTCTGGGGGCAAGCGGGACCCCGAAGGAAAAATTGCCTTGTAAATGTATATTGTAATTTCATTGTAAATCTGGACCATTCATTATAAGGTTACAAATCTAATGATACAGATTATGTTAGGGTTTTTTTCCCTAGAAGGAAACCCTCATTTATGAGGGAAATGTATTGCGGCTATGGTTGATGGTGAATATTGTATTCTGAGACAGGAGACTATGAGAGAAAGAAGAGGAAGTTACAGTGGGTTTGTTGTAGGTTGTATCCCTTCATATGTTGGATAATAATAAAGGAAGGACCTGGAAATTTCTCTGGTGGACATAGCCCACACTGGGTGAACCACGTAAATCTGTGTCTCTATTGTATTGTGTATTTTATGTGTTTTGTTTCCGCATTTGTTTTATTTTATTGCTCCACGGTTCTGTTTTTCTAACAAATACTTCAACCAATCAATGTATGCACAGAAACAAACGACAAATATGTCAAAAATTATTACCTCCATTACAAATGATGCTCAAGGTAAAAGTTATCATGGGAGTCAAAATACATCAAATTGTCTACAAGAACCCCATAAAATACCCATTGAGCAGAAGATCGATTTAAGGTGGGCATACTCCCTTACAATTCAACGGTTCTACACAACGCTTAGAAGATCTTATCGTTTCAAGTCCTCAACGATCACTAATTTAGGAATAAAGAATAAGGAGATGATATTACAAACCAGAGCAAGAGATAAGTCTTCCATAAGTATGCTTTGAGGACAAATCATTTATAAGGGGAAGGCAATGTTATGAACACAATATATAGAGAAACATATATAATTAATAATAATTAAACACATTATAAATCAAAAGTCATGTCTTATCTAAAGGATGTGTCTATTCATGAAAGGGCACCCCTTGTGAAGATATATAAATGAGCCCTCATTCTCATTGTAATCATGTCAAATTTTTCATACACAATTGTTAATTAATATATATTATTGTCCTATATGGATATCTTTATATTCCAAATATTTTAGATATTTACATAGTGAACCAGGTTGGTTCACCACAAATTGTGGGTTAAATTTTTTTAAGGTAGAGACATATTACGACATATTAAAAATACATAGATCTATTGTTCAACGCATAAATCTGCGGTCAAGAAGCATACACATAGGAAATACAAGAGGTAATTAAGCGCACACTATTGGCCACCCTTGTAACCCCAATTGGTACCCCTTCGAGTGGTAGTGCATCAGACAAAACCTATATATGGATTGGCCTAGGTATCCTGAAACCCTCCATAAATCAACAAATCGACCACCTAATTGATATAGTGCCACCAAGAATAGCACTCAAGAAGATACTCTGTAGTACCTGGGTAATCAGGTAGTACGGATAAGGGTATGGTCTAGCCTCTTTAGTCGGTTTCCTAAGATATTGGAATGAGTATTATTGTTTGACCTTGCACACGTATATCAGAGAGATATAGCATAGGGAAAACCTTTGTGTGTAGAAACCTTAAACACCCTAACCCTTAGGACGGAAATAGAGCAAAAAAGGAACAAACAATATCTATTGTTGTGTAATGTTGTCCTTTGTATTCTGTTCACAAAATTCCTACACATTTCTTCGTGTTAAGAATTTGTTCATTTCAAATATGATAATAACTCTTTCACTGATCTTCTAGGTGGAGGGAACGCCGAAAGATGAGGCGAGACGAGACATCGCGGCTAGGGTCCAAACCCTAGCCGCCTCGCTCTGTATTCGAGTGTAGGGATGCGATTTGCAGCAGCTGAGCACCCAGGGTTCGACTCCCAACGATTCGCCTGTGTTTGCATGTGCTTTGGAGTAGCAATCTGGTCCAGGACAGCGTTTCAACGTCCTGCCTGAGCGTGCACGCGATTTGGAGAAGCGTCCTGCCTGAGCGAGCACGCGAGAGAAGCGGTATTAGCCTCAGCGCAGGAGGCCGTGGGTTGGATTGCAGGGACGCGGCTAGCAGTGACCAAGGTACCCAGGGCCGCGGATCAAAGTGCAAGGGCGCGTTTTCTGAATACAAAGTTGCTTGCTGGTGGTCGCCGAGATGGAAAAAGACCCTATGGAAGCCTTCAAAAAGTTAGTCCGCTCAGTAGGACCTAAATCCAAG
>ML803080.1:120930-137893 GCA_009831015.1 Picea engelmannii
TGAGGGGGGAGAGGAGTACATGCAAGCGATAGAGGGGGGGAGAATGAGATAAGGGGAGGGAGAGAAAGAGCCAACAATATTAGAAGAGAGCTTGAGAGTCAGATGGAGAGATAGAGGGATATGGTAGATATAGATGTGTGTAGGCTTAAGAAAGCCTTGTACAGACTCAAATAGGCACCCAGTGCATGGTATTCTAGGATTGATGGATACTTACAAAGTATGGGATTTACTGAGAGTGAGGAGGATCCTAACTTGTACTTCATACTTGCTGGAGATGATCCTCTCATCTTGGTTATGTACGTTGATGATTTTTTTCTCACAGGTGTAGAGGAGCTTATTGCAAGGTGCAAAGTGGATTTAGCTAGTGAGTTCAATATGAAGGACATTGTCTTGATGCATTATTTCTTAGGATTATAGGTATGGCAAGTATCAGGTGAGATCTTCCTTGGTCAAGGGAAGTATGTAGTTAAGATCTTGAGGAGATTCGGGATGGAGAACTATAAACCAATGGTTATGCCTATGATTACCAATCTGTAGAAGGTGATCACTTCATATTCAGAGTTGGTAGATCTCAGGATATACAGACAACTAATAGGGTCCTTGATGTATTTGGTCAACACCAAGCTAGATATTTGTTTTGATGTGAACACCTTGAGTCAGTTCATGGTGGAGTCGAGGCAGGTGCATTGGATCGCAGTGAAACATGTGCTCAAGTACTTTCGAGGTACATTAGAGTATGGATTTAAATATTTTGGAGGAGATGGACTGGAGTTGTAGGGATATACAGATTCAGATTGGGCAGGGAGTACAATAGACAGAAAGAGCACCTCGGGGTGTTGCTTCAGCTTGGGATAAACGGTGACTACTTGGTTCAGTAGGAAACAGACTTTTGTAGCACACAATTCAGTAGAGGTAGAGTATATGGTAGCGATTATGGCCAGTTGTGAAGTCATTTGGCTTCATAAATTGCTTACAAGTTTATTTGATTAGGGGTTGAAGCCTACGGTGATATATTGCGATAATCAAGAGTTGTATCAAACTCTCAGAGAATCTAATATGACATAACATGTCCAAGCATATTGAGATCAAATACCACTTCATCTGGGATAGGAACCATAAGGGAGCGGTGAAGCTTCAATATATTTCCACAGATGAGCAAGTTGCAGATATTTTGACCAAGCCCATGGAGAAAGGGAAGTTTTTGTTTTTTCAGAGACAAGCTTGGAGTGGTGTAGAATACCTTCCTCACTAAGAGGGAGTGTTGATGCATGTAGCATCAGACAGGTATTTCCACATAGGATTGGTGTATAGCATGTGGAAGTTGTCCAAAGCCTTCTATCTTGGTAACCTAACTTTAGTTAAAGGAATTATTAAAGTAGAGTGATTTTATTAATTAATTAAGTTATTTAAGGAAATTCTAAAAGTAATTAGCATGTAATCTAAATCTCAATTGAGTGTGAGAAGTAATCTCAACCGTCAATCACTTTGAAGATTAGAAATAGATTATATCTCAGGATTATGAAAGCAAGGCTATGGTGAAGGAGGAAGACACTTGAGACATCTTTGTTAGGTTGATCGAGAGACATTGACAGAGGACAGAGAGAGTTGGATCACGAAGGACTGTGATTCAAGATCTTGGATAGATGGAGAAGGAATTCCATCTAGAGATTAGGTTAAGGAGAAGAGAGAAGAGAGGCTATCATAAGTGGGTTTCAGTCAGGCAAACCCATAGGAAGTGTCACATTGTACGGAGCTTGTCATTCAATATCTCCATACATGTACATGGGAAACAATGGAGATAGGCGTCTATACGTGGGCACATGGTAGGAACAAGCGCATACATCTTGAAAAGCATGCAGTTCTGGGCTGTACAACAGACCAGACTTTGCCAGGTTTGTCTGCAGTTGTATTTCTCTTAGTGGGCCATTATCCTTATTACGAGAGCCCTCATTTTAGCATAATAAAATCATTCTCAACATTGGTTTTCCTTCCAGGATTTTTCCAGGGGTATCTCCCAAAAATATTGGTGTTCATGTGTGCATGATTTGGTTTCCAGTTTTTTGTTTCTGCTAGATTTATTGAGTTGAATATTTCAGAAGTGTATTTTTGTTTTGTGAGTTGCTAATATGATTTGCAGTAAGGAAATCACTATATAACAAGATACCTAGGTGTTGGAGTAAGAGGTTTTCAATATTTATCTATGTTCTCTATTTTCGCATTTCAACTATTTCGTACATTTTAAGAAGGAAATCAATAATTAAATAATCTAAAGGAAATTAACCTTTACAATAACTATTTCTAGTATTTTATTAGATATGTTGTGATGAGTTGTCAAGTAGAATATCCATGACAGTTGCATATCATATTGGTATCATAGTAGGTTTTCTTGGGGTATTTGTCGAAATTCGCAAGGATCGGGGAATTGGTTCAAGAAAAAAGTCACAAAACCCTAGCCATGGTCGACGAGTTTGTTCATAACAACCCTTGAGATCCAACAAAGGAGAGATTTGCAAGGCTAGAAGAGAAAGTCATTGACATATCTCGCAATATGTCCCTCCTCGTGGTGGTTCTAGCAAGAAAGCTCAGGTTGTTTGAAGAAGTTGGAGGCTCAAACTCAGAGGTCGGATAAGATGAGAAATTGGGGGATAACGAAGACCCAGAAAAAGAGTCACAGAAAGAACCCGAGAAAGAGCAGTCGAGTTCCAGTACCAAAAACCCTTCACAATATTTATTCAATATGGAAACAAAAGTGGACATAAAGCCATACCAAGGTGAGATCGATGCATTAAAACTGAATCATTGGTTGCAACAACTAGAAGTTTATTTCAACGCTCACCATATAGATGAAGAACATAAGATATCATTTGTCAAACTGAAGTTAGAGGGCCATGCTTTAACCTGGTGGTAAATCCATATGGAAATTGTAACGCCTCGTAGTTTGACCTTAGACAATTAGAACTTTGATTGTACTCATCCTAGTAATTCGTTGCTTAGTAACTATTTGGACTTAGTGAGACTGATATAGACATTTGAGATGTGTATATCTGGACCTATTTGTGTGTTGCATAATGTTATTTTTATTGTTATATGTTCATAATGATGATAGGTATGAGAATTGTTCAAACATGCAAATTTAAATATGGAATTTTGGTACATGTATATCGGTTCAAGCTATGTTGTGAATGCATAACAAATGCAAGGCAAGATAAAAACAAACAAACATTTTCTTAATTTAACGTTAATACATATATGGATTCTTATATGAAATTGTGGTGTATATGCATGGATATGAGTTATTAGTGAACTAACCTATAGGTTGATGAGCTATACGATAGTCAAATGGCCATAGTGTTGAGGTAACTCAGATGTCGTAGACATCAAGAAGATAGTGTATGCTATAAGTTTCACTTATTATTTAACGTATTATTCAAACTATTGCTATGATATACAATAAGTGTCGTTTTGAAAAGACGTACAACTTGCCCAGAGTGGTTGTTTGATGACGTGACTCTAACAAAGTAGTTGCATAGTATGGTTCGATATAAGGTGTTGACTCTAGTTCTATCAGGAAGGGTGGAGGTATTTCCCATCAAGTATACTATTGAACCTAGTTTTATTAGGAGGAGTGGAGGTATTTCCCACCATGTATCCTTCAAAACATGGAGTCGTGGGAGATTTGTGTGAAGTCACCCTCCCCTAAATGTGTGATGGTGACTGCTAGTTTCTTAATGGGGAAGCTTGGTTGAGATGTATGACACTTTCACTTACATGTTCTATCTAGAGTTAGGTCAATATAGTTGATGCTCCAGCTTAGCCCAGTAGAGGAAAGGATAGGATGAAATATGAAAGTAGGTTAAGAAGGAATGATGATTCGATGTTAGTTGAGAATATTTCTTGGGCATTATATGTGCAACTCTTGTTTTCTCATTTGGTTCCAAAACACTCATTTTTATTCCATTTTTATATTTTAAGTGTAATGATCAATTATTGATTATTTATTGTAGTTTTGTTAGTTAAAATTATTAAATGATGCATTTGTTGTCATGCATGCCTTGATGTGATCATACATGAACTATGCACTAAAGACAATGATTATTTATCATTAGTACATGTGCGGGATATGTGTCTGCTAGCTACACACACATACCCTACACATGTACACTAGTACAATTGATTATTGTATTAATTATTAAACTAGATCATTAAATATTAATTGAATGGTTTAATGACTATGTAAATTATATTGCATACAAAAATATCTAGTAGAATTAAATACATTCTTTGATCTTGATTGAAGGTTGGTATGATGTATTAAATGAGTATGGTGGGGTGTCATGTACATTTTGGGGAAAATTATCAAGTTGCATTTATAAGCTAGCATGAGAAGAAAGACTTTGCATTTTATTTATTGTTATTTATGCAAGTTGTTAGCACCATGATTTTCATAGCTAAGGTTAGAGGTTTGTCAACAATTTGCAAAGTCATGTCTGTTAGCACCCATATTGTTTTTATGCCTATCATCATCTAACATCTCCAAGGGTCAGTTTCAAAAGGAAGTTTATCATTTATTTTTTTCATTTCCATTTGCAACTGCGCGCTGCAAAATTTGCTACGCACTGCGCAGAACACTTCACCGCGCAAAGGATTTTGTCACACATTGGATTTCGTCGCACAATCAATTTCATCGCGCAATGGGTTGTCATGCATGGGATGTTGTCACGTAGAGGATGTCATCGCGTAATGAATTTCGTCGCACAGTGGATTTCATCATGCAGTGCGCTGTCATCGCGCAGTGGTATTCATCACGCAGTGGATTTCATACCATAATGGATTTCATCGCGTAGTGGGTTGTCGTGCATAGGATGCTTTCGCGTAGAGGATTTTCTTGCGCACAAGCAACAAGTCGCATTGTGCAAATGATTGGTTTAGTGGTCAACTTCAAGATCACTTTATGACCAACTGGAGAGGAATTTTAAAAATACCCAAGAGGTTTTTGTTGAGGACAAACCAAATAATAAAAAACTCTCTCAGATTTGAAAAATGTTTCATATTTTTGGATATTCAAAGGAATCTTTGAGCCCTATTTTTCAGTTTTTACGTTTTCTTGTCAGAGACATGTTTTTGCGACACGTTTTTCAGATAGTTGGAGATTAATTTCAAGAAACCGAGAGAGGTTTTTCTTTATAACCAGTTTAAATACAAAAACCTCTCTCAGCTTCAAAAATAGTTTTTTATTAGCGAGATATGATGTCATCTTTAACGTCTATTTTCCCAGTTTGTTGTGCAATCCGCTGCATTTTTTCCGTAGATTATTGTTGTGTAGCAGACTTGTTGTGCAAGGGTGACAGAGTGTCCAAAAATGAACATGATGACTTATCACAACCATATGGTCAAATTTTGATCATGATCAATGATTGTAAAGAATATTTCAGTTACGATTATGATTTGGGAAAGTCAGGTTTTCTATTTTTAGTAAATCCGTTGAAGTTAATGTTCTCTTTCAAAGAAATTAGATCCATGATTCTTGGAGAGAGTAGTTTGACCCTAGCAGCCAAGGGTGACATTAGTTTTCTATATATCGGGATCATTTTCATGTAAAAGGGGTTGGTTGGAAAATAGTGTAGGTAGTGACTATTGAATGTAGCTTTTGAATTCGACTGAAACTTAATGCAAAGGTCTTGAAGCTTTGACGAAAAGATTCTAACTGCAACAGTTTGATGTATTGTACTCTCTCTTTACGTACGTGTTTTCCTGTGTTCTTTATATTCATATCTATATTTTGTCTGAATCAGAACATGATTTTGAATCTAGAATTCATCGTGCAGTGCTCTAGATTCATGGCATTTAGACGACTGTGCTTCTTCTAAGTGAACTCTGAATTCATCCTCAGCGGTGCTTTGAGTTGCTTCATGTGTTTTTCTCCTGCCACACACAACAATTTTAACTGAAATATTGTTGCTTATTTAGTCTTTATCCTCTCAAGTTCAGCCACTAAGTCATTTGTTTCTATCGTTTTCTTAAATTGACTCCATTGCCCAATGGTACTTTCTCTCTTGCTTGTCCTACCATCCCTTTAAAACAAAAATAAACTTTTTCTATTGCAGAATCTGACCTCTGTGCATTTATTGATGAAATATTTGAGTTATTACCAGTCATTAGACATATGAGAGAGCCCTCTCTGGTTGTATAGGTTAGAACACAATCTAAAGTTGGTTGAAATAGTTACCTCGGGGATTTCTTTGATACATCCCAAAGAAATTACCGAGTGCTAACATTTTGGCGTCATTGCTGGGGACTAAATTGAAAATTTTCCCTAGGAAAGAATGACATGGTTGAGTTATGAGGTTTGAGAGCAACAGACACTTAGGCACATATTGGCTATCTTTCTTCTCTGGCGACTCCACACATTAGAAAATCAGTTGAAGGTGATTCCACTGGCAGAAGAATCTAGAGCTAAATTTTTCATGGTGACTCTAATCAAGCTTCAAATGCGATTCAAAGACTCCACTGGGGAATGAGACCCATTGACAGAGATATGGAAGGGAAGTATGGAAAAATCAGGTACTCAAGCTTAAGTTTAGTCCAAGAAGTACTTTTATGTTTTATCAATATCTTCTTGTCCTTTCCTGAGTTTTTCAAAAGAATATTTCTTCACTTACTGCATTCAAATGAAGCCCAGAGATCTACCCTTGTATATCCTCCATGGAAAACTGTAGGTATACCTCCTTCTTGTATAACAGATATTCACCAAGCTCCTTCCTCTGAGCCATATGATGTTCATGATCATTCATGTGAGCTTAATGAAACCAAAGATGAGCTTGTACCTTCTGTTCTTAATCCTACACCCTCCAAAATTCAAGACAGATACAGTCCTCTTAAATTGCCTTCCATCCTTCATGAATTTCCTCTGAAACATTATAAGTACCTTCCTCAGTTCGATGGAGAGCTTGATGGAAAGTCAACTGAAAAACATATTCAGGTATTTGAGCATTTTATAGAACTTTTTGAGATCAAACATGATGATGTGTCTATGAGGGCCTTTTCTCAGTCCTTACAAGGAGATGCCAAAGCATGGTTCAGACATTTGCAGCCTCAGTCGATTAGCTCATGGGATGAATTGAGGGAATCTTTCCATAGATTTTGGGGTGAGAGAAAGTCATGGGATCTACTCCTTTCAGAGTTTTATGCCATGAGAAGAATGAAAGATGAAACCATATCAAATTTCAATATGAGGTTTGTCAGTCTTTATTATAAACTGTCTAACGAAATTCAATCCATTGAAGTTATTGCCATGCTCCATTATGAAACAACCTTTCATCCAAATTTGTCTTTCCTTCTGATGGAAAGAAGATTTAATTCCTTACAACAAATGTTTAATGATGCTCAGGAGATTCAACACAATATTCAAGTGTGTAAATAGATTCGAAATGAGGAGTTGGATGCTAAAGAACATGGCAGTGAATATGAACAAATAACAATTGATTTGAATCTTGAGAAGAGGGTTAATAATATCATATGTCCTCTTGAAGCTTTAAATGTTGATGATTTTGCAAAGGATTATATTCCACTTATTGAAAAAGAAGGTGTTAATTTAGCTTCTGATCCATCTCATGATAAGCATGAGGATGATTGTTTTATGTATTCATTTGTAGACAGTCAAGAAAATGAATTTGCAAATCAGCTTGTTGAAGAGCAGGTTGATGTCCCAAGTTTTTTCTTGTTAGATGACATTGCAGATGTTGTTGATTTGCCTATATATGATGAATATGATGATGATTGTGATGTTGACTTCATAGAACAATCAGTTGCATGTTCTCTATCAAAAAATGTTCATTTTCAACAGAGTAATGAGAGCAATCAGCCTACATATCACAGTTACAAAGAAGAAAGTATTGAATCAGCTGAAGGAAATTCTTTACCTTTATGTTTTTCTTCATTTAAATTGTTGAAAGAAAATTCTAAGATCATCATTGAAGCAAAGGAATGTGTGTTGATACCAAATCACATTGATTCACTGGAACAAATTGACAAGAAATTGCAGCAATATTCTCATGTGTTTGATGACCCTGTTACTTGTTATGTAGAAGGTTTTGTCAGTTCAAAATTGCAGCCATTAGTCAAAGATGAATCTGAAAATGAGTATGTTCAGCAATCCATAGAAATTGAAAAATATGCATATGACAACAATGAAGAAAATGAAGAAAGTTTTGAATTAGGTGAAAGAACTTTGCCATTGTGTTTTGCGTCTTTCAAATTGCTGAAGCAAAATGTTTATAATGTTTCAAATCAGAAATCCTCCAGGCATGATGTTGAATATGAAGAAAGCAGTGGACTTGCAAATGAAAATTGTCTTCCATTATATTTTTCTTCCTTTGAATTGTTGAAATTAAATCATGAGATAACAGAGGAAGCAGTGAAGTCTGACTGCATTCACAGTGACATTGTTTTACATGAGAAAATTGTTATCAGTGAAGAGGACCAACAACCTTCTCATACTTTTAATGACCATGTTGTTGATTACATGGAAGGTTATTTCAGTTCAGATTTGGAGCCTATGATCAACTACCAGCTTGGAAATAAATATGATGGTCCATCAACATCAATGTTAGATATGGATTGCTTGTCACTAGGGGTTTCATTTCAGCCAACACAATCTTCTGATTCAGAAGATTGTTATTTCCAAAAGTCTCAACATATTTTTCAACCTTTTGTGGTAATCAACAGGTTGAATTTCATGAAAACAAGGATGCAGTGGAAGGCGTGAAACATGATTGTTGTTTTATGTATGTTCTGGAGGATCCATTTGCAGTTTTGTTGGAGGCGGCAAACAGTCCCAATGTTTTTAATCTTTTGAGATTTGAATTTATAGATAAATTTTTGAATGACTTATCAGTAAACAGGCTTTGGAGCAAGCAGGTGCAAAGAAAACAAAAAGTGGATAAAGTGCTTGCATGGTCGCATTGGCATTTTTATTTCACTTGATTGGCATATTTTTCAACAGTTAGGGTAGGAAGGAGTGCGAATAAGCTCGGTACTACAAGCATTTCTTTTAGCAATCTGCAGTTTTCATTTTCAACTTAGTTTCAGATTTTAGTTTGGTGCATATACAACTTTGGCTTTTAAGCGGATGCAGGTTACAAGTTACAGTTGGACAATTGAGTTTGGGAGCAACCCAATGCATAGGCGCATGGTATACTGTACTTTCCTACCTCATAGAGAGGATAACATCCCCATTGGAGACAATTGTTAGCATCGTGATTTTCATAGCTAAGGTTAGAAGTTTGTCAACAATTTGCAAAGTCATGCATGTTAGCACCTATATTTTTTTTATGTCTAGCATCATCTAACATCTCCAAGGGTCAGTTTCAAAATGAAGCTTATCATTTATTTTTTCCATTTCCATTTGCAACTACACGCTGCGCAGAACACTTCATCGCACAAAGGATTCTATCGTGCAGTGGCTTGTCGCGCATGGGATGTTGTCGCGCAGTGGGTTGTCGTGCATGGGATGTTGTCGCGCAGAGGATGTCAACGCGCAGTGGATTTCGTCACGTAGTGGATGTCATCGCACAAAGGATGTCATCGCGTAGTGGATTTCATCGTGCAGTGGGTTGTCGCACATAGGATGCTTTCACGCAGAGGATTCTTTCGCGTAGAGGATTTTCCTACACACAGGCTACAAGTCGCGATGCACAAATGACTACTTTAGTGGTCAACTTCAAGATCACTTTATGACCAACTAGAGAGGAATTTTGAAAATCCCCGAGAGGTTTTTGTTGAGGACAAACCAAATAATAAAAAACTCTCTCATATTTGAAAAAAAGATCATATTTTGGGATATTCCAAGGAATCTTTGAGCTCTATTTTTCAGTTTTCATGATTTCCTGTCCGAGACATGTTGTTGCGACACATATTACGGCCATATGGAGATGAAATTAAAGAAACCGAGAGAGGTTTTTATTTATAACAAGTGTAAATACAAAAACCTCTCTCAGTTTAAAAAAATATTTTTTTATTAGTGATATATGATGTCATCTTTAACGCATATTTTCCTAGTTTGTTGCTCAATCCACTGCATTTTTGTTGTAGGTTACTGTTGCGTAGTAGACTTGTTGTGCAAGGGTGACAGAGTGTCCAACAATGCACATGATGAATCATCACAACCATATGGTCGAATATTGATCATGATCAATGATTGTAAAGAATATTTCAGTTACGATTATGATTTGGCAAAGTCGAGTTTTCTATTTTTAGTAGATCCGTTGAAGTTATTGTTCTCTTTCAAAGAAATCAGATCCATGATTCTAGGAGAGAGTAGTTCGACCCTAGCAACCAAGGGTGACATTAGTTTTCTATATATGGGGATCATTTTCATGTAAAAGGGGTTGGTTGGAAAACAATGTAAACAATGACTATTGAATGTAGCTTTTGAATTCGACTGAAACTTAATGCAAAGGTCCTGAAGCTTTGACAGAAATATTCTAACTGCAATAGTTTGATGTATTGTACTCTCTCTTTACGTACATGTTTTCATGTGTTATTTATATTCATATCTATATTTTGTCTAAATTGGAACGTGATTTCAAATCTAGAATTCACCGCGCGATGCTCTAGATTCACGCCATTTAGATGATTGTGCTTCGTCTAAGTAAACTCTGAATTCATCCCCAACGGTGCTCTGAGTTGCTTCATGTGTTTTTCTCCTGCCACACACAACGATTTTAATTGAAATATGGTTGATTATTTAGCCTTTATCCTCTCAAGTTTAGTCACTAAGTCATTTATTTCTATCGTTTTCTTAAATTGACTCCATTGCCCAATGGTACTTTCTCTCTTGCTTGTCCTACCATCCCTTTAAAACAAAAATAAACTTTTCCTATTGCAGAATCTGATCCTTGTGCATTTATTGATGAAATATTTGAGTTATTGCCAGTCATTAGATATATGAAAGAGTCCTTTTTGGTTGTATAGGTTAGAATACAATCTAAAGTCGGTTGAAATAGTTACCTCGGGGGTTTCTTTGATACATCCCAAAGAAATTACTAAGTGCTAACACAAGTCATTTATATTTTAGTTTTTTTTACTTTTTCCAAAAATATAGATAAGGGAAGTTCATGGCTAATAATGAGGGTGGTTGAGGATACTTGGGGAAGGGGGTATGGAAACTTGATAAATAGCAAGAGGAGGTTTAGAGGTTGGATTATTCTTGGAAGAATTATTTCTTATGACAATATTGGTTAGATCATATATGCATCATTGTTCTTGGAGTCATGAGCACGGAGTGCCAAGAGACTGAAATGTTTCTTGGACCTAGGAAGACGATAGGCTCCTAGTTGGCTGGGAGGATAATTTCATTGTTTCACTCTCGACAAGTGGGAAAAGAATGATTGGAAGCATATTCCTACTACTAGGAGGACTATAATGCAATTGATCAACTTCAATAGACTAGAGAAGAGGTATTTTGTTAATATGTATTTGTTATGTTTCTTTTATTCCATTTAAAGAGTAAAATTTTGTTAAGTTAAATATTTTAATGCATGTGTGTATAAGTTAGCAAATATTATTTCATAGCATCCCATGGAGAGGTGCTACATAAACACTCAGGTTGGAGGGTGATCTACTAGTAACTAGGTGGGAGGACTTCAAAACCCTCATCAAGTCCCAATTCTACTCTATCGAGTATGTAAAGGACCAATGTATTTGGTGGCACTACTTCAAGTATAAGCAAGGGTAGAGTGTACATGAGTACACCACCGAGTTCAGAAATATGGTCATCATGTTGGGTATATCTCCCAAGAGCTTGGATGCACTCCTCAAATATCTGGGGGGTCTACATAGCCATCTACAAAATCAAGTGATGGTTCTCAAGCCAAGGATAATGGACGAGGCATGTGTAGAGGCATAGTATTTGGAAAACATAGGCCACAAGAAAGGGATGCCAAACGGTTCCAAGCAGAAAGAGCACCATGAAGCTTCCAAGGAGGGGAAGAAGAAGTGGAAAGGGGGGGAAGGAAAAGAAGATGACAACCATTGCACATTAGTGTAAGGATCCTAGTGATCCAGATTATTTTCGGCATGAAATGAGAGCAGAGATATAATAAAAAAATGCACAGAGATATCTCAGATATTCAATAATATAACAGAAATGTATCAGATATGCAACCATAAACACATATATACAGTAATACATGATTTCTATTAATGAAAGAAATGTACAGAGACTGTAAAAATACAGAGTGAAAGACTTGCTAGAATGGTGGCAACTTATCTCTGAGAAGAGATGTGACGACTACTCGCATTTGCAAGAAGATCATTACAATGAGGCTCTGAAGGCATTTTTACAATAAACAAGAATGCCCAAAACCCTAGACATCCAAAAACCTAACCCTAGGAGATGAAGTGCCAAAAGTCATGTGGGCCCTGTTTGGGTAAGTTAGTACATCAACTTCCCGGGGTCGTAACTTTTGCACACAATCTCTGTTTTAGGCGTATGATAGCCCGTTGGAAAGGTATCATAAAGGAGATTAATTTTGGAGGCTCAATTATGCATTTGGATATCATTGAGAAGCTCGATCTTGAAAAACCTTCATTAAGGCCCTTAGAATGGCCTCGGAAGTTAAAACTACTAAAAATAGTAAATTGCCAAAATTGCTAGAAAACCATTTTGAGCCAATTGGAAAAGGTGGGTGGCCACCGATATCCACTTGGATCACCTAGAAACCATATTAACCATTGCAATATTTATGGGAACACTAAGGGAAAGTGTTAGAAACTACACCTAGAGTTGAACCCGAATAACCGAAAAAAAGAATACAAAGAAAAAGAATCTTTTGGCCATGGATTCGAGCAATCATGTTGAAAGCAGCTTCGATGTGGATGAGAAGATTGTTTGCACATTAGTGCAGAAGGAGATGAATATGAGTATCCTTCATCACTAAGAAGAGAAGGATATGACCAAACTCTTCCACATCAAGATCCAAGTAAAGAAGACCAAGATAGACACTATGTTCGACTCCGGTTCACAGGCTAATCTCATAGCAGTGGACTTTTTTAGCAAGATTTTATTGGAGGTCCACGATCATCCTAGACCATATCCATTGGGATGGGTAAACAATGATGTAGAGATCAAGGTAATGAAACAATGTGAGATTAAATTTGTTGTATGTGTTGATTTTATTAATAATGTGGAATTGGATGTAGCACCCCTTGACGTATGTGGAGTAGTCTTTGGAAGCCCCTAGATGTATATTAGGGATACCATATTCATGTGGAGAGCCGACCAATATCGAATAATCAAGGATGGGAATTCCTACATCATCAACACACATAAAGGCAAGTCAAATATCTGACTAGTAAGTGCCAACCAAGCCAAGAAGTTGATTAGTTCCAGTAAGAAATATGTTTTACTTTTCTTGAGAGAAAATTAGCCTGATGATGAGTCGATAAGAGTAAAGGAATCCCTAGAGGTGTGCACTAATTAGCAGAAATATCAATTCGAGGAGTTTCTACAAGCACACAAAGGAGTGTTTTAGGAGCCTAAAGGTATACCACCCAAGAGGGAAGTGGAGAACGAAATACAATTATTTCTAGACTCCCCATTGTCGAATATTGGGCTATATAGATAGTCTGTTTTGGAAGAAAATGAAGTGAAGAAGTAGTTGTAGCAACTGTTGGAGCAGGGTGTGATTTAATTAAGCACCTCACCTTGTGGGTCACCTATCACAATTGTACCAAAGAAGGATGGGACTTGGAGAATGTGTATTGACTATAGATAATTGAACAATATTACACTAAAAAATTGGTGCCCTTTGCCCATGATCGATGATCTGTTAGATTAGTTGTAGCATGCAAAATATTTCACCAAGTTGGATCTCAAATAGAGATACCACCAAGTATGAATCAAGGAAGAAGACACCTGGAAGACTTCCTTCAAGACAAGGAAGTGTTTGTATAAAGGGTTGGTCATGCCATTTGGTTTATGTAATGCACCAACTACATGTATGAGACTGGTGAACGATGTATTAAACCCATATCTAGATGTGTTTGTTATAATCTATTTGGATGATATAATGGTTTATAGTGCTACCTGGGAGGAACACATCTCACATCTCATGTAAGTGCTAGAGACTCTAAAGAAGCACCAACACTTGGCTAACCTCAAGAAATGTGAGTTTGCTCAACAATATTTGGTGTATTTGGGGTATGCGATCAATGGAGGGGAGCTCAAGATAGATCCTGCAAAGATGGAGGCCATCATGAAATGGCTAGTTCCTACAATTGTCATTTAAGTTAGGAGTTTTGTTTGGGAAACAAAATACTTGCAGAAGTTGATAGCTTCATTTTCAACAGTAGTTGCACCACTCCACACTATAACAACGAGTGGTAAGAGTTTCCAATGGGGGAATAATCGACATAATGCTTTCGATGAGATGAAAATAAAGATTAGTCAAACACCAATTCTCTCATTACCAAACTTGTAAAATCCTTTCAAAGTGGAGACATTGCAAGTGGGTATGCCATGGGAGTCGTTTTGATGTAACAAGGAAGGCATGTATGCTATCATTCTGAAATATTTCAAGGGGCAATTCTCAACTACCCTACCTATTACAAGGAACACTATGCCTTGGTTCAAGATTTCAAGAAGTGGAAGCACTATTTTATGGGCAATGATATCATCATCCCCGGGTCAATGATACCATCATCCCCAGGTCACTGACCATTATAGTATTTGCAAGCCTAGAGTAAGATATAACAAACTAGACATTACAAGTGGATGGGGTTTTTACAATAATTTCATCTAGTCATCAATTATAAGAAGGGAAACACAAACAAGTTGGCAGACATGCTTTCAAGGCCACCCATCTCCATTATTACATCTTTTGGAACTTTGATGCACATGAATCCTTTTACCTGTGATGCATACATAGAGACATATATATAAGATGAGGACTTTGAGGAGGTGTTTCAACAACTACATGGCCAAATTCATATAGAAGAAGGTGATGACAAGGCTAAGTATCATTTCCAAAGTGGGTTATTCTACAAGCTCGACAAGCTCTGTGTCCCTAAAGATGAACAACCGTATCTTTCATAGAGACCCACACCTCCAAGGTTGTAGGACATTTTGGTGTTGGAAAGATAGTTTCCAACTTACAGAGGTATGTGTACTGGCCCATAATGCAAGAATATGTAGCACAATATATTAAAGGATGTATATTTTGTTGTACTAGCAAGCCCACTAACATGAAGCAAGGTCGATACCATCCCTTACCTATACCCACTTGACCTTGGGAAAGTGTTTCCATGGATTTCATGGGAGGTTTACCAACAACCATGAAGGGACATTACTATATATTTTTGGTGGTTGACAAATTCAACAATATGTGCATTCTCATGTCTTGTAAAAATAACATCAAAGGACAAGAAGCAACAAACATGTTCTTTGAACAAGTCTGGGTGCACTTTGGGATACCAAGGAGCATCATCTCAGACAGGGATACCAGATTTCTCGGTACATTTTGGACTACTTTGTGGGAGAATATGGACACTAATTTGAAGAGATATACAACATTCCATCCACAAACAAATGGGCAAACAGAAGTAGTCCACAAGACTTTGGTGCATCTTTTGAGGGGTTACAGTCAAAAGCATCCAAAGACCCAGGATGAAAATTTGATCTACATACAACACTCTTATAATAGGTAGTCCACAATTATGTTGAAATTATACTTATATTGAGAGGTGGGGGGGGTGAATCAATATAAGATACTTTTTACTTTATTTAACAATTCACCAATCATTCATTATCCTAGAAACAATAATCACATAGAAACTCAAATCATAATGCACATAGTTTACACATGGAAACCCAATAGGGAGAAAACCATAAAACTTGTCTTTATAAATGTTTGTAGGCACCAACCTACTATTACAAAGATTGTAGGCACCAACCTACTGGAGACACTAATCTCCTTAACTAAACACCATCTTGACAATATGTAGGCACCAACCTACTGGAGACACCAATCTCCTCAATTGAGCACCAACTCAACAAGATGTAAGCACCAACCTATTGGAGACACCAATCTCCTCAACTGAGCACCAACTCAACATGATGTAGGCCCCGACCTATTGGAGACACCAATATCCTCAATTAAGCACCAACTCGATGCGATATGTGTAGACACCAATCTAATATCTTCATATACAAACTACTTTTGACTTCACCTACATGCTTCATTCCACAAACAATCCTTCAAACGCTCACAAGTCTCATAACATCATTCCCAAAATGTAATCATTGATGGAAACATCCACTGATAACAAAAACCATTGACGAAAACATCCACTAATACAAACATCCACTAATGACAACATCCACTATAGAAAACATCACAACCTCAAAACAGTGCACACGACAACATCACAGACCTTCAGTCCCTCATAGTGCACCTTGAGAACAAGAAAGACCTAAAGAAAATCCCTTAGACTTCTCTTGCACACCTTTAGATCCCATAAAGACACCCCAACACCTTTAGTGCACCTCATATCATGTATGCACACCTTAGACTTGATCTCTTACTTGGTTTCTTTACAAATGCAAAAATCTATCCCGTATTTATAGTAATTATGTCCCCACTTTCAGGGTCAACCTGTAAAGATGGTTGAGCCGACCTCAATTCTTTGGCTGGGTTGTCGGAAGGAAAAATTCATATCTCCTCATTCATAGGGAGTTATAAGGAATGCCATATACCATTGGAAAGGTCTCAGAATAATATTTACAACCATATAACTTGTGCTCCCATTTGAGCTATTTAGGGTAAAAATGCCTTCAAAGATAGGGTATCCAAATTGATCATTAAAAATCCAAAAGTAATACTTTCAACAATCTCCATCTTGCAATATTTATCTTGGACATCTATAGGCTTGTAATATTTATATTGGACATATGTAGTCTCCCCTT
>ML803080.1:142743-152980 GCA_009831015.1 Picea engelmannii
AACGGAGCTATTGAAGAAGAAGTATATATTGAACAACCTCAAGGATTCGAGGTACATTCCAGAGACACTCACGTTTGCAGATTGAAGAAAGCTCTATATGGACTCAAGCAAGCTCCAAGGGCTTGGTACGCCAGAATGGACAATTATCTAACAAGACTTGGTTCCTCCAAGAGTCATGCAGATCCAAACCTTTATTACAAAGTCGTGGACAACGCACCTGTGATTCTACTATTATATGTTGATGATGTATTCATAACAGGTGAAGAATCTCTAATCATCCAATGCAAGAAGGATTTAGCCTCTGAATTTGATATGAAACATCTAGGTCTCATGCACTATTACTTGGGACTAGAAGTATGGCAGAAGCGTGGTGAAGTATTCCTTGGACAAGGAAAGTACACAATAAAGATCCTTCAGAATTTTGGAATGATGGACTGTAAGTCCATGGACACTCCTATGAATGCGGATATAAGAAAATTGAAAGTTACAGATTCTGATCCAGTAGATCCATCTCTATATCGACAACTAATTGGATCATTGATGTATTTGCTAAATACTCGACCAAATATTTGCTTTGTTGTAAATACATTAAGTCAGTTCCAGGTGGAACCTAGACAAGAGCATTGGATAGTTGCAAAGCATGTCCTAAGATATATTTGTGGGACAATAAACTATGGCTTGAGATATACCGCATCCAGTGATATCCAACTTCACGGATTCACAGACTCTGATTGGGCAGGAAGTGCAGAAGATAGAAAGAGTACTTCAGGTATGGGTTTCAGCTTGGGCTCCGCTATGATATCTTGGGGCAGCAGGAAACAAAAGTTCGTCGCACTCAGTATAGCAGAAGCAGAGTATATGGCAGCTTGTGAAGCATGCACATAAGCAGTATGGCTAAGGAAGATAATCTTTGATTTATTTGATTAGACTCCAGAATCGACCATAATATATTGTGATAATCAGAGTTGCATAAGATTATCTGAACATCCAGTGTTTCATGAAAGGTCGAAGCACATTGAGATCAAATACTACTTTATTTGAGATAAAATCCAAGAAGGAGAGGTAAAGCTCGAGTATATCCCCACTGATGAGCAGACAATAGATATACTGACAAAACCTCTATCCAGAATCAAGTTTGCATATTTATGAGAGAAGATGTGGATCGTGGAAATAACTCCCTTAGCTGAAAAAGAAGATTCTCCAAGCTAAGAGAAGGTATGGAAAAATATTTTTGAAAAACATTTATTTTTGTGATTTAAATAACTCTCCGGTTAGGAGGGAGCACTGAAAACATTATTTATTTTATAATTGAAAATTAGTCCAGATTGGACAGATGCTTTCCTGTTCGGAAAGTGGATTGAGATTTCTGACGGACAGTGACTTCCCATTGTAGTTAACATGGGAGGCAGTCTGATTGCTGATGTATCATAGACAATGACTTCCCATTATGGTTAACATGGGGAGTGGTCTAGGACAGTCATTCTTCTTGGCAGTCACTCTAAGTAGTGGTAAAGTAGAATGGTCCACCTCGCCAGGCAGTCATTCTTTCGAAGTTCACAGTTGTGAGTAGTTTCGAAGAATGGTCCATTTTGGAGGTTGATGCAGGACAAACATTCCTCGAGGGTTATACATTCTCTCCAGGTTACACTTTGTTTAGTGTCGGAGGAATGGCCCAGGGTGGGGAATGGTCCGGACAATTATTCCTTGAGGGTTATACATTCTCTCCAGGTTACACTTTGTTTAGTGTCGGAGGAATGGCCCAGGGTGGGGAATAGTCCAGGCTCAACAATCAAGGACAATCATTCCTTAGGGCAGACTCATTCTCTCCAGGTTACACTTTGTTTAGTGTCAGAGGAATGGCCCAGGGTAAGGAATGGTCCAAACATTTCTTAGGGTTTATACATTCTGTCCAGGGTGCACTTTAATCAATGTAGGAAGAATGGCCCAGGATGAGAAATGGTCCAGGCTCAGAAATCAGAAATAATCCTTCTTCCTTGTTTGAGAAGAATGGGGCAAATAGCCCAATTGTTGATATTCTATATTGAGGGCAGACATTCTTTCAGATCTCACAGACGTGAGTGAAAGATTGTACCAAATGATTCAGTTTTTATCATAACATTGTTTCTATGCAGGTTGCTATCAGATGTTTGTTATGAAGAATAAATGACAGTAGATATGCTACTGTGGTGGATTTGTTCCACTATTTGTGATTATGTTTCATAATTTGAGTAGTTGTGTACTACCTGAATAGAAACAAGTGTGTTCTATTAATTGATATTGTACCAGTTGTCATAGGAGATTATCCAGTTGGATAATAATGATAGGTGCTCGTAGTGCTACCAGTTGAATGGTCTGTTGTGCTCAAGACCATACCTCCCTAGCTAGGAGGGAGTGTTAATATTATGGTAGCTTCGGGAGGTATGAACCTCTATTGTGACCTATGACGAGACTAGAATCATCCGGAAGGAAGCAAAGAATTGAAGGAAACCCTAGACAAGTTGTCGGCTGGACAAATACATTTAATATGAATTTATTGGTACCCATAAGGAGAAGTCAGCCCCAGTTAAACTGCCCAGATTACTATAAATAGAGGGCGCCAGTTTTCATTATTCATCATCTCAGTAGTTGCAGTGAGAGCTAAATCTACGCAGGCAGTTGCAGGCAACATTAGTTTGGTGCGCAAGTTTTTGGGAGAGCTGGAAAGTGGTGCGCTAGCTTCTGGGTGGGATCATCTGTTCAACTTAGTTTCTATTTTATTGCTTGGTGCATTAGCCTCTCTTGGCTATTGATTTGCTACCAGTATTCTCTTCTCAGTCAAGGTCAAGGTGCTCGGAGGGTGGCTTCAACCAGTGGTTGGGTGACAAGGGTATCGTCAATGGTAAAACGAGCACAATCTCCTATATTCTAACAATACCTTCCTTACAATCCACATGTGCTCAAGATTTTCCTTCTAGTGGTTAAACTATTTTTGAAGGAACTTGCTCTGATTCTAATTGTTGAAGTCATGCTTATACTGAGAGAGGGGGGTGAATTAATATAAGATATTTTTTACTTTATTTAATCATTCATCAATCATTCATTATCCAAGAAACAATAATCACATATAAACTCAAATAATAATGCACAAAGTTTAACATGGAAACCCAATCAGGAGAAAACCATAAAACTTGTCTTTCTAAATGTATGTAGGCAACAACCTACTATTACAAATATTGTAGGCACCAACCTACTGGAGACACCAATCTCCTTAATTGGGCACCAACTCAACAAGATGTAAGCACCAACCTACTAAATACACTAATCTCCTCAATTGAGAACCAACTCAACAAGATGTAGGCACCAACATACTAGAGACACCAATCTCTTCAACTGAGCACCAATCCAATAAGATACATGTAGATAAACTAATCCAAGATCTTCATATATAGAGTACTTTTGATTTCACTTGCATGTTTCAATCCACGAACACTCCTTAAAACCCTAGCAAGTCTCATATCATCATTCCCAAAACTTAATCACTGACGATAACATCCACTGACGACAACATCCACTAACGACAAAATCACTAACGACAACATTACAAAATAAAAACAATGCACATGGCAACATCACAAACCTTCAGTCCTTCACAACACACCTTGAGAACAAGAAAGACCTCAAGAAAATCCCTCATACTTCTCTTACACACGTTTAGATCCCAAAAAGACACACCATCACCTTTAGCGCACCTCATATCACTTTTGCGCACCTCAGACTTGATCTCTTACTTGGTTTCTCTACAAAATAAAAAATATATCCTGTATTTATAGTAAATTTGTCCCCACTTTTAGGGCCAACCTGCAAAGACTAGCTGAGCCGACCTCAATTTTATGGTTGGGTTTTCGGACGGAAAAGTTCATATCTCCTAATTACTAGGGAGTTATAAGGAATTCCATATACCATTTGAAAGGTCTTATAATAAGATTTCCAAACATATAACTTATGCTCCCATTTGAGCTAGGTATATAGGGTAAAAATTCCTTCAAATATAGGGTATCCAAATTGATCATCAAAAATCAAAAAGCAATACTTTCAACAATCTCCATCTTGCAATCTTTATCTTGGACATTTGTAGGCTTGTGCTATTTATCTTGGACATCCATAGGCTTCCCCTATATTTGACATCAATGAAAACAATATTTCTAACAAATTCTACTGAGAAGTCACCTTTTGAAACTTGCTTTGGATATTCTCCACCTTCACCCTTGGATGTTGTATATGGAGAACAAGGAGGAGTGAGGGAGGACCCCACAAGAGATGCATTAAGAGAAGAAAAATTTGTTGAGAATATTAGGAAAATCCATTTACAAATAAAGGAGACGTTGAAGAAGTCACAGGAAAAATACAAGGTTAGACATGATCAACACAAAATCAAGAAGTCATTTAAAGTGGGAGACAATGTTTGGTTACAAATGAACACGTAAATACTACATGGTCCTATTAAGAAGATCAAGGCTTTATAGACTCAGATCTAAAGAGATAACACCTACAGACTCAATCTACCCCCATACATGCGCATTTACTCAGTAGTGAATGTGGAGAATCTCAAACTCTATAAGCCTTCCATGTTCGATCAAAAGGAGGAGGAGGTCTTACCTTCCATATAGGACTCAACACCAAATGCTTATGAAAATTTGGTAGAGGACATAGTTTTGCAAAAGCGGTCCAGAACTACTAGACAAGGGCAACATGACCTTTGGTAGATTGGGTTGAAAGGACAACTTTCAAGCAAAGCAAAGTCAGGGAGAAGGTAGAGGAAAAATTTCCTCCCCTCATTCAATAAATATTTTGGGGACCAAAAGCCTCCCTAGATGGGGAGGTATGATTTGGATTGGATCATTATATTATTTTTTCATCTATCTCGATGCTTTTAGAGTGGAAAATTGGAGGAATCAATTTGCACGGCCATTTTAGTGTCATGTCCTAATTTGGAAAATTGGGGTATGGAACCTTCCAGATTCATTTTGAGGTTAAATTACATGTTTTGGGGTTTCGGTGTTTGAAATTTATGCACACACCATTGATGGTCTTCTACACTCTAAGACCTTTCCAACGGTGCAAACCATGCCTCAATCAGAGCTCGTATGTGAAAGTTATGCCTCCTGTAAGTTGACCTACCTTGTTGACCACCATGGTACGAGTGGATGCCACATCAGCCCCCCCTTACCCAAACATATGGGGCTAGCCACGTGTGGACTTTAGAGAAGATTCTAGAAGGTCTAAACCTTATCACTGATTGAGGGTTGAGGAAGTCAAAACCCCACCCTTATATTTTTATCGGGCTATGTTAAATACTGGGTCGCTAGGAGGACAAGGAGTTCCATTCTTTAGCATTGCATTTGTTCCATAGTTGCGCAGAGCACCTAGGTGTGGTATTTTGAGATCATAACAATCATAGAGGAGGATAGATCCTTTAACAACCATCTAGGCAACAATGTCAAAGACAACTCCATAGAGAGTGTCTCTTTATTTGTACTTGCATTTGAAGAAAAGAGAGTAGAACGACCTCACCTTCACCTTCTAGCTGGGTTTTCTCCCGTATTGGGTTTCCCAAGTTATATATTGTGCTTATTTTTGGATGATGCATGAGTATTTGTCTCTGTTGTCTATTTTTCACATCTAAGTTGTTTCGTACATTTAAAGTAGAAAACCAATACTTAGAGAATCTAAAATCTAAAGGAAATTAGCCTTCATAGTAAATATTTTCAATATTTTATTAGATCTGTTGTGACGAGTTGTCCAGTTGAATATCCACAACATTTTATAGATCAACAATTACCATCTCTATTCCATGGTGGAATTGTAATGGGGTTGTTTGGCCTTATTTTTCTCACAAAAATGCATGGGAGAACCAAGAGAGCACTCCCTCTTATTGTGGGATCTGATTGGTCATCGATATTTAAGTAGAGCACACAAATATTTAGCAACACACAAATATTTAGTGGAGTTTATGTGCTTAAGGGTGTTACTTGCCTCATTTGCAATTGCCTTCAATGCAAGGTGTCAATTTTAGCTTTCAATGTGCATTTTGGAGACACGTGGCTTTGAATTAATCATGATCATTCGTAAAGAAAGGTACACAGTTATATAGATCAAAATGATATAAATAATAATTATTAATATGAAAATGATGAATACAAAATACATACATCTAATAGAGTGATGTAGGGGTATGATCATGACGAGGAATCATAATGTTTGACAAATAGGCTTAATTGGGATAATTATGTTCATTACACACTCTTTTAACTAGGAAGGCCTCATATTCAAAGTAGATGATAAAATGAAACAATTTTTTTCAAAGATTTCAACAATATTGACACATTCCAGAAGCATTAATCCATATGAGGCTCATGAATGGGACTTTTTTTTATTACAACTCTAGGTATGTCTTCAAAATGAAGTCATGTTAAAATTATGATTCTTTGGAATGTAAATCGAATGCAATTTTTGTTCATGGTAATATTGATTGGTGTGTGCAATGACTATAATGATTAGGATGATGTTAAGGTTTCCCTTGTAAATTGTATTTTATGATATCTAATTGAAGATACTTACAATTGACCTTAAATCATGTATTCATATCCTTATGAGATTGTTTTTATTGATTGGTTGATTGATGAAATTTTGCTCATACTGACGATTGGATTTATAACTTGAATTGAGTTTGTACATGTTTCTTTGTCAACAACTTAAATTCCATTTTTAAAAAATATTATTTTCCACCATTTTTAATCATTTGACTTCTATGATCAAGGAATCATTTGGCTTTTTAGATGATAGATTTCCTTATCCCCTTTTTACAAAACTCTGTGAAAACTCTGCAACTTGTCCTTCTGTTTCAATTCTCAATTGTTTTAAATGTCAACATCTGACACATTGTTTATATTTTTTGATGAGGTGTCCTTTGTGCAAAACTTTGTTGTGAGGTTGTGTATTGTTATCTTCATGTTATTTTTTCACAGAAAACCTCATAGAGAATTGTAAGGGATGCTTCTTCATATTTGTGGATGATATCCCTTATAAACTCATCGTTGTAGATTAATGCACTTAACTCATAAGGATTCAAATTAGGCACATGCTGCCACATGCTAAATGCCCAACAAAATTGACAACAATTGATTGAGACTTCTTTACAAGTAGACATCAAATATTTATCCTTCAAATTTAAAATGAAAGTGCTTGGTATTTCCATCCATTTTCAACCTTAAATTACATTGATGTTTTCTCTCTATTAGACCTAATTTTAAATTGTGGTCATAGAGAGAAGTTGGGGTATGGATTTTATAGTTGTAGAAGTTATTGCAGAAATACAAATATGGTATATTTAACCATTGCTTCCTGCACCCACACCCACTTAACTCATCCAAAGTGGAGGAGGAGAAGGTTGAAGAAACACAAATTCTCAATGTAAAGATTAATTGTCAATCATCAGTTTTAATTACTTTATTTCATACCATTTTTCCTCTTAAATTAGCTCTTTGGTTATATTAAACTGAAATTGTAATAGATTTGGCTAACTCCACATTAATAATAATAATAATAATAATAATAATAATCTAATTTTAAGGTCAGGACCAAGCCATACACCAAATTGGTGTATGAGACCCCCTTGTTTGTGGGACAACGCAACGATTTGACTGCTAAAGTCTATGGAGGTATACATACCCTACCCCCCTCTAGATTTGAACTTGTGACCTCTTAGGAGGAAACACATGTTCTTAACCATTAGGCCCACTTAGATTGTTACTAACACAACAATGATAATTAATGTTATATTAATGCCCCCTTTAAATTTCAATTTAGCAAAATCACCATTCTTAGAATTGTTATGAGAAAATCTTCTTCTTTTATCATAAGGGGATTCATTTTTCATTTTAGTAAAAAATGTGATTTTTTAAACTAATAATAATGACAATAAGTAACGTACAACGATAATAAAGATAATTTATCATGCAATTTGACCAACATGTTCTCCATGTCATCCATACACTATATGTGTTGATATATTCGTTGGTGCCATACTCAATAACACAAACATGACATGCATACCTTGATCATACAATTCTAATGTCATCATCCTATTTCTGCCAATCACAACTATAGCCCTACTTCTTAATCTCCACGTAGTTAAAAGACACTATAAACCATCTTTATCCTCGTAGGATAGCTTGATAAGGTCCCTTTCCACAAAGCGATAATAAGTTTATAGATTTTAATGACATCTTCAAACTCTTTTTTTTTTATAGAAACAATTATAGTTTTTATTAAAAAAAGGGTCGTGCCAGAGCAAAACAACCATGATGTACAAAATTTCAAAATGTCGTGCCCAGGCTGAAGCAGAGGGGGTTGAATAACTTCATAGGATGTAATTGATCCTTTTGATGGCAGAGGACTCTGTTGGATGGAATCTTAGATGGGATGACTCTGTACATGGCGATGAGGAGACCAGAGCTGGGTTGAACGACGATTGAATGCACATAGAACCAGAGCTAATTCCTCATTTCTCTTAGCCTCATGTTCTTGCAATTGGGGGACTAGAGGGTGTTGCCTCGTGTCTCCGGTACAAGAGGTCTTCTTAGTGCGTCGTGAATTTGAGTGATGATAGCAACTCCTGAGTTGAAGGGAGGTGGGGTCACATCCCCACCCTCCCCTTTCAATTTTACATTAATTTCCTTAGATCGATAATTTGCCATGAGGGAGTTGAATTTTTTGGCCAAGGAGTCCGCCTACCCATTCTGGGTTATATATATATGCGATGATAGCTAACATATTGAAATTTTTGCTCCATTGTCCTCATTATGTGATAGATCTCCATAAGGTTGGGATGAACCTTTTTAATTATTTTTCGAAGCCCTTTGACAATTAAATCAAAATCACAAATGACAACTATTCTAGCTGAATTATCTGTTGGAATGAGGAACCTCTGCATAGTTATTTGTGGGGAAACCTAGCCCCCATGAAAACTCAATATTCTTATTTCCTCCGGAGTAAAAAACGAGTCCCCCTGCACCTGTCGCCCCTAATGATATCTTTAAACTTTAACTAAAACAACATTATAATAATTTTTACTTAATATCAACTTAAGTGGGCCTAATGGTTAAGAACATGTGCTTCCTTGTAAGAGATCATAAGTTCAAATAAAGATAGAATATAAACAAATTTTTAAATATTTACAATCCACCACTACTAACATAAAAAAAAAAAAATTAATAAAAACAAAAAGGCTCCACTCGCACTCATCACAGAAAATAATAAAGTAAATATATGGTATAAGATATTTATAAACGATTTTAACCTCGTATCGAATCTCTTTCTTTGGTCCACTCACATTTGGAACATCTCGAAATGGGACGGCGGCCTTTTCACTTATTTCACTTAGCTGGGTGCGCATGCAGAGAGTCTTTTGCAGGTACAGTCTCGGTCGGTCGGACGTGTGATTGCTACGGTTTGGCAAATAATTGCAACTCACGGGCGTTTAATGCTGTAAATAAAGCTTACAAGGACACAAATTAATCGCTGCAGCTGGAATTTGTGGTTCTGATACGCCAGTGAGTGACATATATTTCTTAAAGACCTCTCCGCTAAGGTAGGGTAGCGATCCCTACAGAGTCCTTTTTCAATCTTTGGGTTTTTATTTCCTCGAGCGTCTTTTTCCGTTCATAACAGTTACAGCGATTTTTCCACAGCACAACAAATTCTAACAGCAATTTTCAGTGGTTATTCAATGTTTTATTTTTCTGGCTTTTTTAAACAAATGTACAGCGGTAATGATGGATGCTATTTTGGACATTGTATTCTATCCTGATCTGTATTCTTGGTTAAAATAGACTGGTTTCAACTAGAGAAAGTGTGGCCACTGGCCAGAGAACTTTCGTCACCGGCGGTAGAAGTTTACTGCCATGGACGAAAATAAAGAAAATAAAATTTGTTTACAGGTCAGCAGAACGAACTGCTCTGATACCACAAGGATGAATACAAAGTGTGTACATATATATATATATATATTTTCTAAGGAAAACATCACAGGGAAACCCCGAGCACGAACTGCTCTGATACAGCTTGAGTGGGCCTAATGGTTAAGAACATGTGTTTCCTCTTAAGAGGTCACAGGTTCAAATCCAGAGGGGGGTAGGGTATGTATACCTTCGTAGACTTTACCAGTCAAATCGCTGGGCGGAGGGGGGTCCCTTGTCCC
>ML803081.1:0-11377 GCA_009831015.1 Picea engelmannii
AAGCTTACAGCGGAACTTTCTGTGGCAAGGCATCAATACAGAGAAGAAAATCGCGCTGGTAAGTTGGGCAAAAATTTGCAGGCCCAAAGAGCAAGGAGGACTTGGACTAAGGGATCCCAGCATCATGAATAAAATTCTTAGTGCAAAAATATCGTGGAGGTAGCTAAAACACCCAAAGGATCTTTGGGCCCGGCTTTGGCGGAAAAAATACGCGTCGTCGGTAGCAGAAAAAAATCTCATACGCTGGAACGGGGATACACCGGGCTCTTTAGTTTGGACAGCGGCCAGGCAAAACAGACACCTCATCACCCAACATGCTTTTTGGGAAATTAGAGATGGGAAAACAACCCTTTTCTGGAACGACTCCTGGCAGCAATGGCCCACTCTAGATCAGGAAGAATGGGCCGGCCAAATTTGCGCCCCAGCCATGCAAGCGGGCCTAGTGACGGTGGCAGACTACTGGAGGGACAAGCAGCAAGACAACACTTGGCGGCACTGGCTAATGGACAGGCAGAGCTTGCATTCAGGCAACCAGGTGGACTTGGGCCCATATCAAACGAAGCTGCTTAAAAGGAAAATAGCCAAACTCACGGGAGAGGACATCATGCGATGGGGACATCGACCAAAAGGAACCTTTAGCACGAGTGAAGCCTATCACATAAAAGTTCATTCGAGCCTGGAACATGCAGACAGAATTTGGCAAAAGATTTGGAATCTAAAACACTGGCCCAAAATTACTCTCTTCCTTTGGTTGGTGGCACATTCCAGTATCCTCACCTGGGATAACCTCTCCAAGCGTGGCTTTGTGGGTCCCTCAATTTGCATTCTCTATGGGGAAGCATCCGAAACCATAAATCAACTCCTCACCTCCTGCCCATACACAACACAAATCTGGGATCAAATGGCGTTCATAATGCGCACCTCAGATTATGTTCAAGACAATGTTGCAGATACCATCGCCGATTGGAGGGACCACCCGTTCCATTCCCCCCTCTTGAATCGGATCTGGCAATTAATCCCCGGCTTCATCCTTTGGCAGGTCTGGAAGGAGAGAAATCGAAGGCTCTTCAGAAACACCTTTCTTCCTTGGCAACAGTGTTGGACTAGTTGTCGCCGCAACATCCTTGAAACACTCCACCTCCACCCCTGGACAGACCAAGATCTAACCAGCACCCCCTCTAAATCCCTAATCCTAAAGCATTGGCTCCCCCTACCTCCCCTTCCCCCCCATCTTACCGCCCCTAAACCTGCCCCCACCCCCAGACCTTCCTCTTGGTCATCCCCACCGACAGACTTCCTCAAACTCAATTTCGACGAAGCCTCCAAAGGCAACCCAGGCACAGCAGGATACGGAGCCGTCTTTCGCAATCATCAGAGGCGCATTATTCTAATCAGTGCAGGCTCCTTAGGCCATACTACAAACAATGTGGTGGAACTTTGGGCACTCATTCGGGGGCTGCAACTTGCCAAGGCGCATAACTTCAATCAGCTCCTAGTGGAAGGCGACTCTCAGATCCTTGTCAACCTTCTTGGCCATCTCTTAAATGGCGTCGACCCTGACAAACTCTCCCCAAGCTGGCGGCTCTCGCATGGGCTTCAACTCATAGCAGAGCTTTTGCACCCCAACCAGGTAATCATACCCGTCCATGTCATACGGAAAGCAAACCAAGTAGCGGACTGCCTGGCTAACATAGGAGAAAACTGGGAGGGTCCAGAACTCCTCTGCAACACTGCTCTAGATCAGACGCAACCCATTCTCCACCAGTGCATCAACAAAGCAGTGGAAATGGAAAATCACCCGGATGGGGTGTTAGTGCCCACCACCTGGCGCGCAGAGGCGGAAAGGGGAGGCCAACGAAGCACGGAGCCATGTGCTCGGCTCGTGCCTGCTGTAGCCGTCACCCCCGAACATTAAAACGCATTCAAAGACGATGGGAGGGGCATTAATTCACGCTCCCTCGACCACCCTTACGAATAGCACAATGAAATCTCCCTCTTGTGTTACCGCTCGGGTGTTTGGCTCTGATTTTGGCTTAGCCGTTTTCATGGTCTCTCGGCTGTTCCTCACCTTTCACCTTGGCTCTGTAGACTTTCTGCAGCAGCCAACCCACACTATGCCGCAACAGAGAATGCGCCCACGCCGAGGCTCTCCTTGGCACCCCCGACGCCCCCGCACTTCCTCCTCGCCATCTGGTTCATCCACCCAGGCTCTTGAGGGTCTGGCTGTTATTGATGTTTTCGATACCTGGTGGTCTCCCTCCGCCTAGCATTCTCCTCCTCCCCTGGCGCCTGCACATGGCCGAAGCAGCAAAACAAAAATGCCCTGCCCCAACCTTTCGCGTGAAAACTACGCCATTTTACATAACTTGGTCTTTGAGCTCCGAGACGGAGTGAACGACCTCCAGTTTCGGGTCCAACAAATGGAGGGGAGGCTGTCCGTCCTACTTCAGCTCCTCGCCAACCCCCCTGAAGCCTCCCCTGAGGATTCCAGTGATGCTTCTCTTAGCGACCCCGCGGGCAGCCATCAGCATGATGATACAGAGGGGAGCCTGCATTCTGAAGGGAAGACAGACACACCTGTGCCTATGACAGAATCCGCGAGCATGCCGACCCTGGCTGGCAATGAACGAGGTGACGAAGGGCCAGTTCTGGCAGCAGCAGTGGACGAGAAAGGCTCCAGACTCCAGAAGCTTACCTCGGCGTCAAGTGTAAAGCTGGAAGCTCACGAGGACAAGGCCGACGACACCAAGGACATGCAATGGACGCTCAGCAGCGGGGCACCTGTCATTGAGGAACCCTGGCCAGGCCTCTTGCCAGAGTATGTGCCAGATTACACACAGTTTGTTCCTTACTTTAGCTCTAGCGGCTCTCATGGTAGTTAATTGGTCTGGTTTTCTTTAGAATGTTAGTAAATTTTGAAACTAGTATAATACGGTTGGCTGAACTGGTTTCTCCTGATGGAGCAGTTCAGTAATTACAACCGCTTGACACAGCTATGTACTCTTGATCTTGGATCTTAGAAGGCTTTTTATATATAATACAAAAAACTTACTTACAAAAAAAAAACATCAATACTTACAAATACTACATTGGATGAAATCACCTTTTAGTCCTAGAGTAAGACCAAAAACTGTGTTTGATGGCTAAAAAATCGTCTTCCTTAGATGTAAGGAAATAAGTTAATGACCCAAGACCCAAAGAAATTTAGCAGGAGTAGAAGTCTTCCCCCTTACAGAGCACCAAAAATTCATATTAGGTGGTGTGATTTTCCTTGAATAATGGTGATGAGTCAACTTGCATTTGCAAACAACAATGAATGATGGTTGTCCTCAATGTTGATTGAAAATTGAGTTACGATAGGTTTTACCACCTTTGGGAAAAAAAAACTAGTGTTTCTTTGTGAGATAGTGGTTCTACTTTGCTCTCTTAAAAACTAATTATAGTTTAGCAATTTTAAATGGTTAATTATATATTTATGCTCCTTACACAAATAATGGAGAAATATACCTTTTTTTCGAAGGTGGAAAAACATATCACAACTTAGTTATCAATGTGTAGTGAGGACAACCATTACTAGTTGTTATTTGCGAATGTGTGCTAACTCTTCATTGCTATTCAAGGAAAATCATGTACCTTGAAATAACCTACTAGTGGTTCATAAGGGGGGAGACTTTCACTCCTACGAGATGTCTCTAGATCTTGGGTCGTTAACCCGTTTTCTTACATCCAAGGAAGACAAACTCTTAGCTAATCAAAAGTAGTTTTAAGTCTTACTCGATCAGAACACAATTTACACCTAAATAGTATTCACAAGAAAGTCAATGTCTCTTTGGTCATTGTTAAGGATACTTCCAGTAAAGTCATGTTCTTTGTAATAGTATCTAACCTTAATCTCATACATGAAACTAAATACTACCATCGATTACACTTTAATCTCTTACTCTAACACATAAAAAAATATACCTATAACTTTAATTATGACAAATTTCCAAATAAATTAATATAACTTATAAAACTTATAATTATAACACATAAATGTTTTTTAAGATTCTAAAATCTGTTACTCCCTAAGTATTATCAAAGTGAGATCAATGAGATCTTTAGGGTTTTATTTGGGAGGGCATCAAATTGATATCAATGAGATCTTGAGGCTTTTATTTGGGAGGGCATCAAATTCCATTGACTTTAAGGTATTCTAATTTGGTGGATAGATGGGTGTTTTTCTATATAGTATGTATGAAGAATTTGATTTCATAATTACATTATGGAATTTTAATTAGATAAATATATATTTTTTAATAATACGAATTTTATTGATTTATAATAAAACATGTTATAATTTGTTTGAAAAAACTGTAATTGCTTGAGATTTGTGTGTCCTATTAGAAAAAGGAGCTTGGTTGGATTCATATGAATAATAAAATATTTTGGTAGTTATAGTTATTTTTATTTGTTAGTGATTAATTGTTTAATGAGTTGTAGTTTAGCAGTGAAGATAGTAATATGTTAAATCATGTATTAAGTTTGCATTTCTTAAAATAAAAGTAAGTAAAATAAAAATAAGTAATTGGAGTTTGGTGCAAGCTTTTAATAACTTTTACATAATAATATTCTTCTATTATAACAACCTAGATTAACAAAAGTTTTAATGTTAATGATTTGGTCCTTAATATTTATTTTACAGATGTAAGTAAATCACTTATGATATTTGACCTCTTTAAATAATTGTAATGTCTATAGCCTAATTATAATGTATTTATTTGTTTTATAAGTAAAAACAATTTTTATTAATATTATAAAAAAATTATAATATTTCTATACTATCCAATATTTAATCCTTATATCTAAAGCACATATTCAAGGTCTAATATTCAATCTTCCTTTGCATCTAAATAATTATTTACAATTTTTTTCCATTAAAAACCACATATGAATTAAAAACCACATATGAATGTGGATGTTTTACACGATTTATAATAAACCAACTTACTTTTTAATTTCACATATATATATTTTTTCTTCTTCTAAATTTCAATCCACCATAACAATTTTTATTTTTTTTTACCCATGATAATAACTTTACATCATTTGTTCAGCTTAAAGGCATCCATTCCCTTTCTTAACCTGAAATATATTTTTCATGTTATCGCTTCATCCCTTTTAGGAAGTCATCCAAAGAGTAGTAAAAGGTTTGATCCAAAAATTATAATTATAATTATAATTGTGTTTAGCTTTACACTATTATTATGAATGACTAAGTAAAGATGCTTTAAGAATCTTCTAAGCCTTTTTAAGCACAAGATTTTGAAATTTTTCATTTTCTAAATATTTCCACCCGAGAAGTTTGTTATTGCTCCATTTATTAACTTTTATATCAAAAGTTTGTCAAAACATCGATATGCAAGTTTTGTTATTCTTCCATTTATTAACTATTATATCGAAATTGCCAAAACAATTATGTACAAAATAGAGTCTACAAGATAAAGCTATATTCATAATTCAATGTTTGTTTGTGGCTACAATTCTTTCCAATTGGGTTTATAAATTGTAATGCTTCTACAAACACTTAAAAAAAAGGTTGCTTTGTGGAATTTAGGTACATTTGATTCCATGATTTTGACATAAGGTTCCATATTCCAATCTAATCATCCCAATATGATGACACCACATTGCAATATAATCATTGAATTGTGATAATTATCATTTATGAAATACACGTGTTACACATAGATTGGCCAATATTCTTAAAATGTCTGGTTTATCAAAAGAGTGCTTCAAATATGAAAGGTGAATTCAAGAAATTGTTAAATTGTTGGTTCCAGGTATTGCTATCAAACCCCTCTATATGTGGACCCATATGCCTCACAACCCTTTGTACACTATGTGTACTCCACTTGTATCTGCCTCACAACCCTTTGTACAATATGTGTACTCCACTTGTATCTTGAAGAAGGTTAGTAATGCCCCCCACTTGTAGTAAAGCCATCATTGTTTTCTAGTTGGACAATCAATCATCTCACTTGTAGGAAAGCCATACATTATCTTTCCATGATTGTTGGTGGCATCCATGTGAATAGGTACTTAATAGGTAGGTACTTTTTAATGTAATATTATTTTTACGTTATATATTAGCATACTTTTAAAGTAGGAAAATGTTATTTTCACTGTAATGTTATATATTAGTATATTTTTAAAGTAGGGGAAAGGAATGTTGAAGAGAACATAAAGTGGATATGTTGAAAAATGAAAATATAGTGTTTTTTTGGATTGTGTGTTGTGGTTTATTGTTTTCTATATTATTTGCCCCACCCGAGGGTGGGGATGGGGCAAATAATATAGAAAACATATTATGTTTTCTATATTATTTGCGTTGCCCCCACCCTCACTCTCATATATGGGGTGGGGCAAATAATATAGAAATATTATTTGCCGCACCCCCACCCTCATATATGAGGGTATATCATGTTCCACTAATGTTTAAAGGTCTAAGTATGTTCCACAACATTGTTGATGTGTTTTCACCCATCAAATAGAGACCAATTTTTTTTTGGGTCGAACTTGGAAAGTTCCAAAAAATCTTCAATTGTTGATCATGAAAACCCAACAAGTTTCCAATCAGCTTTACTTTTCCAGTTCTTTACCATGAAATTCTAACGGAGATAGTTTCTCTTTGAAACAAAAGAGAAGGAAAATAAAAGATACTAATAGAAGAAAATTGTTTATGTATATCTTCTCACTAAATAGCCCCATGTCTTAGCTCCGTTCAACACTTCAGGAAATCTAAAACAGAGGTCATATGCCCAAAATATGTCAATTTCCTCACTCATCTCTATTTCCTCAATCATCTCTATACTACTACCCCATACTTAGTCATTTTCCTTACTCCCCATGCTCTTTTACTTAGTCATTTTCCTCACTTTCCACATTTAACCATTTCCATTTTCATATTTATACTTCAATTTTCATTTTTATTTTTTATTTTTTTTTCCATTTTACTTTTCCATATTTCCATTTTGTTTTTTCTATATTTCATATTTCATTTCCATTTCCTTACTTTCACGTAACTCTATGACTTACCTTCTCAACACTTAGTCATTTTTCATGACTTGCCACATTTTACTCTTTTTTACACTAAGTCTTCCATTGCAGATGCGGGACAACCTTCCTCTCCATTTACCTTTTTCCCTTATGCTCATGTCCAAAAACCACAATCCCACAATACTCAATTTGCACTTCCCACTTCCACATTACCTAATTTTCACCCTTCCCACAATCTTGCAATACTCAATTTGCAATTCCCACTTCCACATTATCCAAATTGCACCTTCCATGACTTAGTCATTTTACTGAGTTTTACACTTGGTTTTTATTGATTCCTATACTTTGTCTATTTTTTACTTTTGAATGCAGATAGGGAGACCCTCCTTCACCAATCTCTTGACCTCTCCTCTCGCAACCCACATGACTTATCAACCACATCCCTACCTCATACTTAGTCGCATGACTTATCACCCACATCCCTACCTCATACTTAGTCGCATGACTTATCACCCGCATCCCTACCTCATACTTAATCATTTTAACAAAGTTTTATCTCCTCACCTACCTCCTTTACCTCCACATTCTCGTAACTCCGCAAACACTTCATTTAATTTTTCAATACTATTTCCTATCCTAAGTTTACTTCTCTTTATTTTGGTCATAACTCCCAATGACACATGGAAGTGAAGACCTATTATATGTCGACATGTGGCAGCGAAGTGGACCTACCCCCAGATGACACATGGATGGACAAAAATGATTGGAAAGTGACTTGGCATGATCATTGGGCGATGACGTGGTACTCAAAAGATACTTTGTGCACAAGCTATGTGGAATTCTATGGCTCTCTCTACTTCATTCACATATAACATGGAGACATAATTGCTTTATAAAGATGTCATGAGAACCCTCCCACAATGCATGTAGGATAAAGAAAGTCAAATTTGTAAATCAAAGGCCCAGACTTCACAAGGACATATCAACGGTGGTTGAGTCCATCTTCCGGGGTTCATAACTTTTTATCCCGACGTCTGATTTGAGAAAACACAAGCTCATCAGAAAGGTAAAGAGATGAAGAACACATTGGAAGGGTTCGTAGTCGGTTGTTAGAGAGTTTTTCATAGGGGTCTTTTCCTGGAAGCAAGTTTTGGCCTTTCAAGAGATTTGTGAATGTGTCTTCTTGACTTTTTCCTTCATATCCCTTTCTTCTCAACTCTCTCAATATTCTTCCATACACTCCCTATGATATTTCAGGTCCAGAGGAGCAAAAACCCTGCTTGTAAAAGGTAGATGCATATTATTTTAAGTTTATGTAATTGTCATTGAAATCTTGTTGAGGATGTTTCAACCCTCTTGTTTTAGCGATTTTTAGGCTTATTCATTTGAGATATTATTATAAATTTCTCCCACAAAGAACTATTTTGGGGCACTACATTAGTGATTTTTTATACTTTGAGCCTAATGCACGAGATTCAAATGTATTGTCCATCAAAATTGTTTTTTTGAGTTGTAATAAAGTGATCATCTAAAGTTCTTTAAGGATTTCTCCATTTTAATTTTATTTCATCTTGCAAAATCATAGTTGATTCTAGGTTCACATAATTTTAAAAGGAAGGAAAAATATATGTCGAAATCAAACTTTATACAAATCTCTTTCAGTTATATTTATTCACTTTATTTTCCATGAGTAAGATGATGTGCTTAATGAATAAATATGCTAAATGAGAGCTTTGTTGGAATATATTTTGGGGTTTTCTCTTTAGTACTCACCCATTGCATTCATCTAGATCCATGCAAAGAATCTTCCAATGTATCAATAGAGGAGAACCACCTCTATAAAAATGAGGAGAGTCTTTCTTGTTCCCCACAATATTTTCTCTCAATTGTTGGTCATTTTCCTTTGACATAAAAAACGATCAACAATTTTTTTGAAGTCCAAATATTTAATGGATATGCCTTCTATATATGGTTTCCTATTCTATCTTAATGAATTTTCTAGCTTGTGTGTTTCTTTTTACCTCTACTTATTTGTAAATTAGAGGAAGAGACACTACAAGAGAACCATTATGCTATAAGCAGCCCCATGTATGTGCAACTTTCAACCTTACAATAAAGCCACTATTTACTAATTTACATGTTAATTTTTAAGATGTTATTGGTTGTGCCTTCTACTATAGTGTATAAAATAATATTCAAAACATAAAAGATTATACATTGTTGGTCCCTCCCTATTTATGACCTCGATTAAAAATATGCCCATCAAGGAATGCACTATTATGAATGTTAGGATATGATTCACTACAAGTAGTATGTATGTATTTATGTTGGACAAGACATCAATCCGTTTGTGAAAAACCTAGGTAGCAAGTATATTTATAAAAATACATGTTCGGAAATCCATAAGAGATATCATTCTTTGTTTTTTTTTTGTAATATTTCTTTGTTGAATAAAACATTAAAAAAATTACTATAAATACAATATTAATAGTTATATTAAACTAGGTAGCAAGTATATGGTCACGATGTTTAAAAATACATGTTCAGGAATTCATAAGAGATATCATTCTTTGTTTTTCTTTGCAATCTTTCTTTGTTGAATAAGAAATTAAAAAAAAACAAAAACAAAACACTATAAATATAATAATAATATTTATATTAATATCATCGTTTAATAGTTTTTCATATTTACGAATAAACTTTTCCATTTTACCCTTCATCCCTTCTATTTGACGTTGATCAACTATTTTCTTATCCCAACCCATATGCTTATCGAATGCTAAGAGAAACCTATGATAATTAAACTCTAATAAGAAATTTGTTTTTACAAGAAGGTTTTTAGAAAAACAGGAATTTCAACTACTATCTCAACAATATCATAGTTAGTTTAAATGTATCAATTTCAAAATTATCAAATTTGGAGAATGATTCAAATATCTTTGAGATGCACATTTTTTCTATAATTAAAAATAATATGTATTTTTATTCATTTTATTTATCTAAATATTTAATAAATTAAAATTTTAAAAATTAATAATATATATTTAAAAATTATTTTATTATTATAATTATTTTATCTTTTTAACTTTAATTTTATATTATAATATCTTGTAAAGTGAATTGTAAAACACACCTTTGTAGAAAGATTCACAAAATTTAGGTGTATAACATGATTACTCACATGCACCCTTTGGAAAAGTCAAGTATATTGCAGTAATAGAGGGAGCTTTCCACTACCAACTATGTTGTTTCTTTCATCTAATTCTCCATCCCTTCTTTCAGTTGAGGCTATTGTTTAAGATGTTTAACATATTGCACCAATGAATTCATATCTTCCATATGAGAGCCACTTCTCTTTATTGGTGTAAACCTTTCCTCAAGTTTTACACTCTAAAAGAGGTTTGCACCTTGAGATATTTGATCCCTCTCAACTCTTGATAGATCTGGGGTTAATATGGATCTACGATGATTAAATTACATATGGTTCATAAGAAAATACACCAATCATACATAAATATTATGGAATCATTTGATTTAAAAATACTTCTTATTTTTAGATAAACGCTATAAGCAGTTATCCTATGTCGAATGGTACAAGTGATAAAAAACATGTTGGTCGAGAAATAACGTGGCAATATTTTTCATCAAGGGATGGTAGTTTCGACATTCCCAAATTGGTTTTTTACATTTGTGCAACTTTATGAAGTTTCCAATGTTTTGGGAAATTGAAAACCAAAGACTTTGGAAATTCCATTTTTTAAACTTGTAACATGTAGTTTGTAATTTTTTATTGAGAGGTAGTTTTATTGGTTTAAGTACTTCATTATATTATTGTCAATTTAGGTTTGGTTCCTTTTATAAGGTTTGATGGGTTCATTGACAAAGTGTCAAGCTAGGTTTGATTCCTTTGATAAGGATTGATGGGTTCATTGAGTGTCAACTTAGGTTTGATTTCTTTGATAAGGGTTGAGGGGTTCATTGACAAAGTGGCATTGGGATAGAAGTTTGTGTCTATGGTGAAACATACTAGTCTAAATCAATGATTTTACAACTAACATCATCATCATGTCATCATGAATGTACAAACGCACCCATAGGTTTCCTCATGGAGTTTTTACTTGAAAAATACAAATTTGACAAAAATAAATTACATTACATATAAGGGCCATAGCCATTGTGTTCCCCTCTAAAATAATTTCGTCCACACCCTTACACATGTTATGTATGTAATCCTTGGAAACATCACAACCCCCCTTGTTTTCCAACACAAACATAATCTACAAATTTAAAAACTCAATATGATATAAATTTCACATACAAATATTAATAAACTTATATG
>ML803081.1:17000-38880 GCA_009831015.1 Picea engelmannii
TGTTGAGACGATATTGCAGAGGTTTAATATGCATGGAAGTAAACCGGTCAAGGTTCCTATTCCCATAGGTGTAAAGTTATCTGCAGATCAGTGTCCCAAGACATAGGAAGAAGAAGAGGACATGTCCCATGTTCTGTATGCCAATGCAGTTGGCAGTTTGATGTATGCAATGGTTTTTACTAGACCAGACATTGCACATGCAGTGGGAGTTTTGAGCAGGTATATGTCAAAACCAAGGAAGGAGGATTGGACAACAGTAAAGAGGGTCTTCAGGTATCTTCATGGCACCGCCAGTTATGGATTGTGCTACCAAGGAAGACCGGGATTGGACATAGTGGTGGACATACATGGCTTTGTTGATGCAGACTGGGTTGGAGATATGGATCGTAGAAGATCTACAAGTGGGTATGTGTTTAACCTATTTGGAGGAGAAATAAGTTGGATGAGCAAAAGACAGGCTGTAGTGGCACTCTCAACTACAGAAGTTGAATACATGGCAGCCACTCATGCAAGCAAGGAAGCAGTATGGTTACAAAGATTGTGTTCAGGTATTGGGTTGGTACAACAAGCAGTGAGATTAGATTGTGACAGTCAGAGTGAAATATTCCTGGCAAAGAACCCAACTTATCATTCAAAGACAAAGAATATTGATGTTCAATATCACTTTGTGAGAGACATGGTTCAGGAAAAGAAGGTGTTGTTGGAAAATGTTGACACTTTGAAGAATGTTGCAGATTCATTGACAAAGTCTGTGAGCACAGAAAAGTTCTCCTGGTGTAGAGGAACAATGGGAATTGTTGCCCTGGATTGTTGACTATATAATCCCCTGGACCCCTAGATGCAAAGAAAACAACAAGTGGGAGAATTTTGGGTATGCGTTATATTCTTTACATGTGTGTGTGTGGGCACGTCAGATAGGACAATTGTGTCTGATGATCCCTCGTACTAGTGTTATGTTTGTGTCGGGTGCTTTCCTAGGGGGATCCCAAGAGGGGGGGTAGGTATGCCTCCCGCTGGTTACGTGCAGCGTTCGGGGAAGCGCCCCGAATTTTGTTGTTTTGGGGGGTTTTTGCTATTTTTAGCGGATTTTGCTATTTTTAGCAGTTTTGTAAATTAATCTTGGATTAAGGGATTAGGGTTTTGGTATCTATGGAATACATAAAAACATTGTATATATTGTATGATGAATGGTGAAATTCGATATAATGAATATAAGAAAAGTTTAACCGGTTGAGGGTTTCCGGTATAAATCTCTGTGTACTATGTGAATGAGCCATTGATTAATTTTTGTTTTGCTTAAGAATCCATATGTATTGCTTTACTTCACAGGTTTAAAACTTACAGATATCCATAGAGTGCCATAAATGGTGTCATTTTTGTTGCAGTATGAAAGGAAGTGTTATACCACCATTCTACCAAGGGTAAACACTTGAACCATTATGTTTGTTTATCAAAGACAAATCAACGAAGGTAGCCTTCCAAACATTTTTTCATTATCTCAGTTTGTCCATCAGATTGAGGATGACAAGATGAGCCAATTGAGTACCCAAACAAGAAAATGATTTTGTCCAAAAATTTCCAGTGAATATGGGATGATCCAAATGGATTTCGGTGGCCTCCCACTTATTCCAACTAGCTCATTTTGGCAGTTTTCCAGTTTGACAATTTTTTCCTAGTTTTCGGGTCCCTAACTTCTGAGGCCGTTTTGAGGCCCTAAACAAAAATTTTAGGGATCGCCACAATAAAACTGTAGATGAAGTTAGATTCTGACGCAAAAACGTGTATTCCTTGGATATACCTTTCCAATGGGCTATCGTGCGCTTAAAACATATATCGTATGCAAAAGTTATGACCATGGGAAGTTGATGTACTAGCTTACCCCAACGGGGCCCACATGAATTTTGGCGCTTCATCTCCTTGGGTTAGGTTTTTGGATGTCTAGGGTTTTGGAATTCCTATTTATTGTAAAAAAATCTTGGAGAGCCTCATTGTAACCATCTTCTTGCGAATGAGCGCAAGCGTCACATCTCTTCTCAAAGTTAATCTGCCACCATTCTAACAAGCTTGTTTTCTGATGCATTTTACAGTTTCAACACATTGAATAGAAACCAATTTTACTGTATCTCTGTTATTCTTGTGTCTCTATGTTAAGAATAATAATAATCTATATTCATTTTCATTCTGCTTATAAAATCTAGATCAGTGGTATCAGAGTGGTCTGATCCTTGTCGTTCTTAATGTGTTAAGAACCAAATACTGAATACAAAATCACCACAACAGATATACAAGAACAATATGAAAAGGCTCATTTATTACTATCAAATCCTTGAGGCAGGGAAACACCGTACAATGAATCCTATTATGGAAGGGATCCTCTCCTGTTCACTTGCCTCTTCGAGGGGGCATCCTCCTATTGAGCTACAACTCACAATACAATATTTCTCTTCATGTCCCATTACATTGCTTGAATCCCTTTATATAGTGCTACCATCACCTAAGAACATTCTAGAGGAGGAATCTTCTAGAAGTAGAACCTTCTAAGAAGTCCTCTTACATTTATTATATCCAACTACCCATTCATTATATCTAACTACCATAGTGGGCCTTATTTAATAATATAGTGGACCTAGTCCACCTTACATTGAATGGCCTCCACTATTATCACTATGGGCCCTCTGGCCCCCCCCCACTACCTCTCTAGCTACCTTACATTCCATCCCCCTTATGAAAGCGTTGTCCTCAACGCTTGATGTACAACCATATACCAGGGTCCCATAGATAAGTGTGGGCCATAGTGCTGAAGTAGACTAGAGAACCAGGGTCCCATTGGGAAATGGAAGCCACCATGCTGAAGTAGTCCAGCCGCCATTGTAAACCAGGGTCCCATGTCCAATTTCTCATGTGAACCCCACATGGAAGATATCGACACCTAATAACCAACTGAAAATGATGCTCCCAACACTAACACCTATCATGTGGATCCAAATAAGAATATTCATCCACATAGTGGGAGAGGATAAAAGATGAATCTATAAGGAACAATACCATTGTAGAATATGCATGTTGGACGTTGGTAACTAGCTCCTGATGTGGGGCATTGATGTTCTCTACAGAAGGTGGAGTAGAGTCATCAAATAAAATATGGAAGTGGTTGTCATCCTAGAAATGACAACTATCCATATACCAATCATCGCAATCGGCCTCAAAATCACACCAAACATATATTTCTTGATTATATTCATCCCTGAGGTCCGCCATAATAAATCTCTCCTGCATGTTATTCAATGAATCTTGAATACTACGAAAACTATCATTGAGGCCATCTACAAAGCCATTCACTCTGTCAAACAATTGGGCTTTGAATGCTTCAGTAATCTATAGAATTTCTTTGAGGGTTTGAGAAGAAATAGACATCTGAGCACCCTATGAAAATTTATGAACTCTGCAGCCCCACCGTCGTCATGAAAAGACAAAAAAATAGAACAATAAATTACTGTAGAAAATCGCGACATTTTCTAGAAAAACCCTGAAAAACCGTTGAATTTAAAATGCTCATAACTTCACTTCCCAGACTCTGTTTCGACTGATTGTTTTTTAAAATTGGGTGAAATTGTGAGGGGAACTCAGATCTTTAATTTGTTTGCGCAAATTCGGCCTCCAGCTGCTACATAAATAAAAAAAATTGCGCCGCCATCCGCAGAAAAAACCCTAAAAAATTGCAGATATTAAAACTTCAATATCTTGACTTCCCAGACTCCGTTTCAGATGATTTTATTTTTTTAATTGGGTATGTTTCTAAGAGGGACTCAGATATACAACCTGTTTTTGCAAATTTTTCACAGAAATATACCGAAAATTTCTGGAATGTTGCGGCCCTCTTTTATTTTTTCTCCGAAAACAAAATCTGCAAAAATACAAAATATTTTCCCACAATATCTGCCAAGGAAAGTGATCTAATACCAATTGTTAAGAACCAAATACTGAATAAAAAATCACCACAACAGATATACAAGAACAATATGAAAAATCTCATTTATTACTATCAAACCCTTGAGGTAGGGCAACACCGTACAATGGATCCTATTATGGAAGGGATCCTCTCCTGTTCATTTGCCTCTTCGAGGGGGCATCCTCCTATTGAGCTACAACTCACAATACAATATTTCTCTTCATGTCCCATTAAATTGCTTGAATCCCTTTATATAGTGCTACCATCACCTAAGAACATTCTAGATGAGGAATCTTCTAGAAGTAGAACCTTCTAAGAAGTCCTCTTACATTTATTATATCTAACTACCCATTTATTATATCTAACTACCATAGTGGGCCTTATTTAATAATATAGTGGACCTAGTCCACCTTACATTGAATTGTCTCCACTATTATCACTATGGGCCCTCTGGGCCCCCCACTACCTCTCTAGCTACCTTACATAATGCATGTCCCCGATGAGGTCAGAGTACAAAGAATTGAGCCTTGAGATTGTTTCTCTTGAGGAAAAAATATCTCGCATGCCCAAGTGACCTCTCATGGAGGGAGAAAAGAAAGAAGACAAGACCGAATATCCTTTCAAAATGTTTCTCGAGGAATCCCTCACACAAGAGAGGAATGAAATGAGGGATAGTTTTGAGAAAATCCTTCGGCGACTACCAACAAGTGACACATTTTCCTCGAACGGAGGCGCCACCCCATTCAAGGTATAAATCAACTTTGATATTCCGATATTTAAAGGTAATATAGACACAGATGTTGTAGACAAATGGTTAAATATTCTAGAAGGGTATTTTTTTGTCCATAAATTTTTGAACAGAGAAAAGATTATGTTTGCACTCCTCAAAGTCGTCCCCCATGTCAAATATTGGTGGGAGACTTTCTGTGAGAAAAAGGAAATAAAGGAACCCTCATTATTTAGAATCGCGGTCACCTGGAATTCCTTTAGGGATGCTATCAAGGAACAATACTATCCCGTCGGAAGCTATGATGACCTATATACAAAATGGGCCACACATTGGTAGGAAAGAGACCATGTAGTGCTAGAGTTCACAAATATCTTCCATACCTTGCGCACCAAGATGGGTATCAAATATTCTGAGAGACACCTAGTTCTCAAGTATCACGGTGGTTTGCATAGATACATCTAGGCCGAAATGGAGTTTTTGGACATCTCGTCCTTGGGCACGGCCTATCGATATGTTGTCAAAATCGAGCAAAAGATTAAACAAAAGATGCAGTAATTTGGGCCCGGGAACCCCTCACATTAGAAGCAAGTAAAAGGAAGCCCCAACCTGCAGAACAAAGGACAAAGAAAAGATGGAAAACGTTAGGACAAACAGTCTAGGCCGCAAGCAAATAAGGACATCAAAAAGACAAAGAAAGATATTAGGAAGTGGTGTGACTTCCATAAGAGCCTCTAGCACAACACTGCTGATTGTTGCTCCAAGAAATTAGTGGTGGCTGAGGTGAAAGCCTATGAATTGGATGTGAGTTTTGACTCTGATTCAGAACCAGAAAGGGGGATATGGATCATTGACATGGAACTTAGTGCCACTGTTGATACCACCAAGGTCCATCCCGATGAACCAAACGAGCCAGAAGAAGGAGAGCACTTTATCATTGATAGAGGTAGCCAGAAGAACCTCATTTCAAAAGAGGTCATCAAGCGGCTAGCCTTGTTGAAAATGCCACACCCATAGCCCTACACCATTGGATGGCTCCTCCAAGGAAGCGATCTCTGTGTCATCCAATAGTGTTTCCTAGAATACGACATCAAGCCATTCAAAGATGAGGTATTGTGTGATTTTTCTCCTCTCGAAGTCTGTAATGTTATTTTGGGCCAACCTTATTTATGGAAACGTCATGTTGTATATGATTCTAGGTCTCGAAGTGTTATTATTACTTTGAACAAGAAATTATACAGGATACTTGAGGTAGTCCCACCTAGTGCTATTTCCTTGATCTCTTCCAAGCAATGTAGGAAGGTCATCTCTCAGATAGGGATGTTTTTCTTCTTCGTGATTCACTCTTAGAGTGAGAGAAAGATTGCGGCCACATCCAAGGCCTTCGCGACCGACTTATCCACACAAAAGAAGCAAGTGGACAAGGTCATGGTAGAATACAAATATATCTTCTCCTCACCTACCAGGGTACCTCTAGACTATCAGGTCAAGCATCCCATCGACTTGACCCCTAACGCACCGCTGCCCAATTGGCCAGTTTACCACCTCTTTCTATTATAGAATGAGGAGATCAAGTGACAGATCAAAGAACTACTCCACAAGGGGCACATCCATCCCAACTCATCTCCCTGTGGGAGCCATGTTGGCATAAGGGAAGACCCAGGGTTCAACGCTATAACAACGCACCAACAAATCCCTAACTACCGGCCCTTTCGGCAACACCTGCAAAGCAAATGAAGTCTCACCTGAGGTAGATGTAGGGGTGGTTGCAGGACTCAAGTGTCTGCAACCTTAGATGGGACACAGATCTATGATTATAATACTTGATAGAGTGTTAGCACCAATGTTTCATCATTGTTTAACCAATATTTACTCCGCAGGAAAAGCAAAGCATCACAACATTCACTCTGACCTACTGTATTTAGGCACTTAGCATCACAATTGGATCAGATCTAACAGATTCAAGCACTAAGCATATTCACCTATGTCAGATCTAACATCCAGATTCATCATAAGCACAAATCATAAACAAATCTATCTTTCTGTCTCATAGTAATTAGCAAGAAAATACATAAAAACATCAGAACATCGCACAGAGAAGAATAATACAGTATTTACGTGGTTCACCCCCACCCTGGGGCTATTTCCACCAAGTCTTATTCTTTATTATCTTCTTCAATGGGTTACATGCACACAGGCTCAAAACCCTACTCCACATAGGATATAAGATCTACGCAGCTCGCTAGATCCTTCTTCCTTGCATTGCAACACAAAGCACTTCACAACCCTTTTCAACCTCTTTCACTTATCTCTACAAGCTTCTCACAATATGCACAGAGCATTTACAAATCATAGATCTAGCACTTAGCTCCTCTTCTATCTACTACTATTCTTTCATTTCATAGACATCTATATTTACATTACAAAATAGGCCCATGGTCGACATCCCATACCCATTACATTATCCCAAATCCTAAAAAGGACCTAAAAAGGGGTTGAGATCCCATGATCTCTGCTTCGTCTTGCACTCTATCTTCAACAGGTTGTCGAAGTCCCAAAATTGGTCAAACTTGACCAAGGATCTCCCAAAACTTGGTCAAGGGCCAACAGGCCCCCAACACTCACATGTGACTCGTCCTGAGTCACTTTGGTCTGACTAGCTCTGCTTCGAATGCTTCGAGCTTGGCTCGAGCTGCTTCAATTTGTTGATGTGCGACGACCTCCTGTTCTGTGAGCTCTTGGATGACTGCATCATTGATAGTCCCTTCTAGACGTTGTTCAACTGTAGTGGCAACCTTCTCTAGCTCTTCTCCTTGGCCTTCTACCTCTGTAAATAATTGATAAGCCTTGTCTTGTACTAGTTGGAGTTTATGAGTTATCTCCATAACTCTACTTTAGATAGTGTGGATATGCTGCTGGGAGGTTCGTTGTTATTGAGATTGATTCATTCATTCCACAACTGACAGGGGCTTCATCTGTGCCTGTATCTTCTCAGCTTGGTACTTCATCTCTTGGAGTTGCGACTCCAGTGCTCTTAATTTTGGGCTCTCAGTGAGTCATTCATAATTTAGGGCACTGCGATCAGTAATATGTTTACATTCCAGGGTAAGAGCCTTTATCCTTTCAACTGTTCTCTTGGCAGTTGCTTCTCTTTGGTCTCTGAAATCTTGTGGGGTCTCAGGTACAATGCATAGCTCCAAATCTGATATGCATTTTTGTAGCTGCTAGATCACTTCTTCAAGTTGTGCTACTTTCTTGGGTACTTGATCTTCTGCTTTTACTTCGAGAATTGTCACAGAGAGAAGTGATCTGTTGACTACTTCCTTTACTTTGAGTTTCTCTACTAGCAACGGGTCCTTTTCTTGCTGTAGCTATGCTTTTTCTTCCTTAAACTTCGCATGGAGGGCAAGCTTTTCTCATTCTGCAGCATTGCGTTTCTCTACAAGTACTCCCTGTACTTGTGCCAAATCTTCGGTTTCTTGTTCTGTTTGTTCTTGCGCTCATCTAAGACGAGCTTCGATTGTATCAATGAGGTGATGGAGTTGAGCTGGCTCATCTCCCAAGTATGGCTCTCTCGGCACAATGGAGACTGCTCGGCTGGATTATAAGGCCTGTTGTACTCCTCGGAGTTCAATCTCAATCCAATCATACATCTATTCTTTCTTTGTTGCTTGTTTCTTTATTATTTCCATCGAAGCATGGTTCATGGCTGCTATGAGGAAGTCGAAGTCATCCGAGGTGAGGACCGTCTGCATATTTGTCATGGAGGCCTTTGATTTCTTCTGGGAGGAAGGTTTCGGAGGAGAACCTTTCCTCTTCTTTAAGGGATCAACCTTGACTTCTAGTTGTTGTTCAACTTCCTTGGTTTCTAACTCTTCTCCATCCCCTCCTTTATTAGGTGATAGGGATGCAGTATTCATAGATGCACTATATAATTCTTGTACTTCTTCAGTCTTCTTTATTCTGCTAGGTCCGGGTGTATCCTGCGCAGCATCTGGGCTGTCGATGTTGGATATCTCTGTAGGGTTTGCTGGAATGAGGAGGTCCACTGACCAGTCCTTGGTGATATCCTCTAAGTCTTCCTCTGTTAGCTTATATTATGATTGAAGTTGTTGCTTGTGTTCGTCATTGCGCGCTGTGATGTAAATAAAATGTTGGTCCACCCTGAACTTCATCAATGGTATGAACCTGTGTATGATATTTGGAGTCATGCAAGGCTCAGACTGTATGGCTATCTTTAGTTGGTTGTAGTAGGTATGGAAGACAAAATTGGACTGCCACTATTTATTCATGTCACTGGAATAACATAGTGTGTTGAACTTTGCATCTAATGGTTCAAAAGGTTCGATGTCTGGGAAGGTCACACCTTCTGGCATCTCCTGGAAACACAACCATTTGTTGGCACAGGGGCAGACCCAAGGTTCAATGCTACAACAATGCACAAAAAAATCCCTAACTATCGTCCCTTTCAGCAACACCTGTGAAGCAGATGAAGTCTCACTCGAGGTAGAGGTAGGGGTGGTTGCAGGAATCAAGTGTATGCAACCTTATATGGGACACATATATGTGATTATAATACTTGATAGAGCGCTAGTACCATTAGTTCATCATTTTTTAACCAATATTTACTCCACAGGAAAAACAGAGCATCGCAGCATTCACTCTGACCTACTGTATTTAGGCACTTAGCATACACAATTGGATCATATATAGTAGATTCAAGCACTAAGAATATTCACCTATGTCATATCTAACATCCAGATTCATCATAAGAACAAAGCATAAACAGATATATCTATCTATCTCATAGCACTTAGTAAGACAATACATAAACACATCAGAACATCGCACCGAGTAGAATAACACAGTATTTACGTGGTTCACCCCCACACTGGGGCTACATCCACCAACTCTTCTTATTTATTATCTTCTTCAATGGGTTACATGCACAGAGCCTCAAAAACCTACTCTGCATAGGACAAAAGATCTGTGCATCTCACTAGATCCTTCTTCAGCACAAAGCACTTCACAACCCTTTTCAACCTCTTGCACTTAGCTCTGCAATCTTCTCACAATATGCACAGAGCATTTACAAATCATAGATCTAGCACTTAGCTCCTCTTCTATATACTACTATTCTTGCATTGTCTAGACATCTATATATACATTACAAAATAGGCCCATGGCCGACATCCCATACCCATTACATTATGCCAAATCCCAAAAATGGGCCGAGATCCCGCGATCTCTGCTTCGTCTTGCGCTCCATATTCGACAGGTTGTCGAAGTCCCAAAATAGGTCAAAATTGACCAAGGATCTCCCAAAACTTGGTCAAGGGCCAACAAGCCCAATCATGTTGGTGCAGAATAAAGACGAGACCTGATGACTCTGCATTTATTACCAGACCCTAAATAAAATCACATTCAGGAACCAGTACCCAATTCCCAAAATCGATGATCTCCTTGATCAACTCAAGGAGGCCAAATATTTTAGTAAGATTGATCTAAAGTCTGACTACCAATAGGTCCCCATAGAATAGAAAGATGTATGGAAGACCTCCTTCAAGTCAAAAGAAGGCCTTTTTGAATGGCTGGTCACGCCCTTTGGTTTGACAAATGCTCCAACAAATTTCATGAGGATGATGGACAATATCCTGCGACCTTTAACCAATATTTTTGTAGTGGTGTATCTGGATGACATACTCATCTACAACAAGACTTGGGCGTAACACTTGCAGCATATTTACTAGGTTCTACACAACCTGCGACATCACAAGCTATATTCCAACTTGGAAAAATGATCCTTCGGCATGGATACGGTCTAGTACCTAGGCTACATCATGGATCAAAATCATGTGCATGTGGATCCAACCAAGATCCAGGTCATCTGTGACTGTCCATCCCCAACCACACTCACTGAGCTTCAAAGATTTTTAGGCCTTTCCAATTTCTATCGCAAGTTAGTGTTGGGATTCTCCCATATTGCATGGGCCCTCAACCAAGTAACCAAGGGTGGAGGTAAGGAAAAATTTGTGTGGGGCCTTCCCCAAAAACAAGCGTTCGATGATTTAAAACTACACTTGTGCTAAGACCCAATACTTTCATTACCAGACCTACAACAACCCTTTGAGATCGAGACAGATACTTCAAACTATGTTGTGGGTGTAGTTCTCACTCATCACGACCACCCTGTGGCCTATCATAGTGAGACACTATCAGATGTTGTCTGTAAGTACCCTACTTATGACAAAGAAATGTACTCCATTGTGAAAGCATTCCACCAGTGGAGACATTACATTCTCGGGAAGGAGACAATAATCCACATAGATTATAAACCATTGTAGTTCATGCAGACACAAGGAAAATTGTAGAATGACCGCCATCAGAATTGGTCAACATACTTGCCACAGTTCCACCTCAACATCAAGTATAAAAAATGAAGTACCAACCGAGCCACTGAATTCCTCAACCGACCTCCAGTCGTGACACTCACCACGGTGCTAGAATCTTGTGGTCATGAGACCTCTGGATGGCCCAACCTCTATAAGATAGACCCTAACTTTGCCACCACATGCCAAATGTTGGGTGAAAACTTAGTTTTCGCTAATTTACATTTTCAATATAGGATATTGTGTCGACTGGGCCATCTCTACATTCCATCAAGCGAGTGAGTGAAGCTGATTTGGGAATATAACTATAGTCGAGTGGAAGGACACTTCGACATTGAAAATACAGTGGCAATATTGCAGAAAAATTTCTATCGGCCAAAACTTCGACAGGATGTCAACAAGTATATCAGGTCCTTCATTGCCTACGCTATTGCCAAACCGACCACTAAGAAACATGGTTTGTACACCCCCCTTCCTACTCCTGAAAGGCCATGGGAATCCATCTCAATGGACTACATGTTGGGTCTTCCATCCACCAAGAGGGGAATTGACTGTGTCTTTTTGGTTGTTGATCCCTTTTCCAAGATGGTGATCATGGCCTCCTACAAGAAGAGCATCACATCAAAGGCCACTACCAATCTCTTATTTGAATGAGTTTGGGTACATTTTAGAATCCCACAAACCATTGTCTCAAATAAGGACATTCGGTTCCTCAGCACATTATGGTCGAGCCTCTGGTCACTACTGGACACCAAGCTCACCAAGTCCACTGCCTTCCACCCCTAGACAGATGGCCAAACTAAGGTCATCAATCGGTTGATAGTGCATATCCTGCGCATGTAAAATTCCAAGCACCCCCGCACATGGGATGAGAGTCTTCCCTATGTTCATCATAGCTACAAAAGAGCCCTACATAGCTCAAATGAACACAACCCCTTTCAAGTCAGGTTGGGATTCCAACCATTGGGTCCCATGGATGTTGCACTACCTCTTCTGACCACCCCGGCCGATTCATCACCTGCTCCAACTGAATTTGACAAAGCCTCCCAGTTCATTGAGTGGATCCATCACATCCGCCAACAGGTTTAGGATATTTTACAGAAGTCCAATTCCAAGTACAAGCAGTGCCATGATCAACACCAGGTGCCACATAAGTCTCAGGTGGGAGACAAAGTGTGGTTACACTTGCAGAAAGAACGCCTTAAAGGGCCCCATCGAAATATTTTCCTACTCCGTTACGGACCTTACACCATCACCAAGGCTATGGGTGACAATTCTTTTGAGCTCAACATTCCTCCTTTCCTTGGCCTACACCTAGTATTCAACGTGGATCTCCTTCGGCCATACTTCCCACCATTGTTGGACACCTCAGAGATAGCAAAACAATTGACACCAATAGAGCTCAAACCTGATTGCATGCAACAGGAATCTAGTGATCATATTGTGGACACATAGGTCAAGGGAACTCTCCAACAAAGGATCCAACTTTATCGAGTTATCAAAGTAGGGCAACTCCTGCACCAAGGCAAGTGGCTCACCCGGGGCCAAATTCAACACAAATTTCCTCATTTGATGGGGGAACTCAATGCAATGGAGACCATTGATTCCTAATGGGGGAGGATTGATACATATCGATGTCAGTGGCCTTCCACCTATTCCAACTAGCTCATTTTGGCAGTTTTTTCCTAGTTTTCGGGTGCCTGACTTCCGGGGCCGTTTTGAGGTCCTAAACAACGTTTTTAGGGATCACCATAGTCATATGTGGTTGAATTTACAATATAATTGGAACATATCTAGTCCTCAGATAGACCTTTCCAACGAGATATCGTGTGCCTAAAATGGAGATCATTTGCAAAAGTTACGACCTCGAGAATTTGATGTACTAGCTTACCCCAATGGGGCCCACATGAATTTTGGCGCTTCATCTCCTAGGGTTAGGTTTTTGGATGTCTAGTGTTTTAAAATTCCTATTTATTGTAAAAAATCCTTGGAGAACCTCATTGTAACCATATTATTGTGAATGAGTGCATCTGTCACATCTCTTCTCATAGATAAGCCACCACCATTCTAGCAAGATTTTTTTTCGCTGCATTTTACAGTTTCATCACATTTTCTTATTGAATAGAAATCAGTTTTACTGTATCTCTGTTATTATTGTGTCTTTGTGTTAATAATAATAATAATAATATGTATTCATTTTCGTTCTAATCATAAAATTTGGATCATAGGATCTCTGTCACTTACAATAATCTTTAGGCTTCCATGTAGCTTTTGAATTGTCTCCATGAATGCAGTGTCAACTATATTGTCTTTGAAAGGATGAGAGAGTGCAAAAAAGTGTGCATACTTGGTAAATCTATAAAAAATCACCATGATGACACTCTTTCCTTCAGACTTTAGTAACCCTGTGATGAAATCCTTGGAAACCTCATCCGAGTGTTGACTTGAGATGGAGAATGGTTGTAAAAGACCTGGGGTTTTAATTGTTTCCACCTTATTTTGTTGGAAAACCAAACATTCTACCAAAAACCTTTGAACATTAGTTTTAAGACCATCCCAAAACATTCCTTCTTGACCCTATGATAGGTTTTCAAAAATCTCGAGTGCCCTCCTATCAGAGAGGTGTGCAATTCCAAAAGTACCTTTTCTTTGAGTTGGGAGTTCTGACATAAATATAAGTGATCTTTGTACCATAGTGAATCATTTTTCCATGTAAATGTATCCGATGCACTAGAATCCTTTTGCAACCTTTGAATGAGAGTCCACACTTTTTCTTCATTCTTCCATTCATCCCTTGCTTCTGTTATCCATTCAGGTTGGATGATAGAGATATCACAGAGAAAGGCCTCAACATCTTCATCCTTTCTTGAAAGTGCATCTTCCAAAACATTTTGCTTCCCTTTTTTGTAGATGATTTTAAAATCATAACCCAACATCTTGGTCACCCATTTTTGTTGTTCTTCTGAAGATAGTCTTTGTTCCAAGAATTATTTAAGACTATCATGATTTGGTTTTTACCTTGAAGTCACTACCTATTAGGTAAGGGTGTCATTGCTTCAATGCATGTAGTATTGTCATTATTTCCTTCTCATAAATGGGTTTGTGTAAGTCCTTTCCCTTGAGTGGACGAATTTCAAAAGCAAGGGGCCTTCCTTCTTGCATTAGAATAACACCAATGCCATTTCCCGAGGCATCACATTCCACAATAAAGGTTTTTGTGAAGTCTGGTGTGATCAAGACAAGAGCTTTGCACATCGCCTCTTTAAATTGTTCAAAAGCTTGAGTTTCCTTTGGATTCCATGAAAATGCATCCTTCTTAGTTATTTCCATTAAAGGTTCTTTTATTCTTCCATAGTTCCGAACAAACTTGCAGTAGTAACCTGTCAAACCCAAAAATCCTCTAAGATTCTTCAATGTTTTGGGAGTCGACCAGTCCATCATGGCCTTAATCTTGTTAGGGTCTACCTTGACAGCTTCATGAGATACAATACGACCCAAATACTCTACCTCCTTCACCCCAAATAAACATTTGGATGGTTTGGAATATAACTATTGGTCCTTTAGTAGTTGTAGCACCCTGTCAACATGTCGAACATGATCCTCCCAAGACTTTCTATAGATTAGTATATCATCAAAAAATAATAACACATATTTTAGAAGGAAGGGCTTGAAAATGGAATTCATCAACCCTTGGAATGTGGAAGGTGCATTTGTAAGTCCAAAAGGCATGACCAAAAATTCATAATGTCCTTCATGAGTTATGAATGTTGTTTTTGGGATATCTGCTTCCTTCATTCTAATATGATGATACCTTGAACGAAGATCCAAATTTGTGAAGTAGATTGCTCCATGTAGTTCATCTAAAAATTCATCCATGATGGGAATGGGAAACTTATATTTAATGGTGATATTGTTGAGCTCTCTATAATTTGGACACATATGCCTTGAACCCTCTTTTTTGTGTACCATTACCACCGGTGTAGAGTAAGAACTTTGGCTAGGTCTAATAATGCCAACCTCTAAACTTTGTTCAACCATACGCTCAATTTCACTCTTATGGGCATAAGGGTATCTATAAGTCATGATGTTAGGAGGAACACTCCCAGGAATTAGGCGAATAGCATGATCATGATCACAAGTGGGTTGAAGACCTCTGGGAATATCTTCAAATACTTTGGAATGCTTATTAATAATCCCTTGGAGATCTAGGGGAATAGATGGCTTAGATGTTTGAACATATAGTGAGCATAGTTGTACAATTACACCTTCATGCCCATTTTTCAATAATTTTTTCATGCCATTAGAGCTTATAACCTTACTGGGTTTCCCTGTGATACCCCTTAACTCAATTTCCTTTCCTTCCAATGAAAATTTCATGAAAAATTCTTGAAAATTAAAATCCATTGTTCCCAATGATTGTAACCATTGGAGTCCTAGTATGACTTCAACACCACCCATGGGTATAGAAATTATTGGACTATTCATTACATATTCCCCCATAGTAAGATTGATCTTATGGAATTTTCTTGTCAATTGATAGTTCCTCCATTTTCAATTATTAATTGAAACTATGGTGCTGGATATATAAAGTAATTGAGAGCTTTGACTAATTTATAGTGAATGAAATTATGAGTACTACCAGAATCAATTAGGACTATTACATTTTTCTTTTTGATATGTCCTTCGATCTTGAGGATTTAAGGAGTGCTAAGTCTAGTGAATGCATTACATGATATGGTGGGAGTCAACTCTTCAGAAAAAATCTCTTCTACATTTTCATCTTGAGATGGTTCTTGTTCTTGTTTTTGTTCTTCTTCCTCTTCACAATCTATGTAGAATAATTTCTTCTCACCACACTTATGTCCCTTATTGTACTCGTTGTCACAATTAAAGAATAAACCTTTTTCTTTTCTTTCCTCCAATTGTTGATGTGTCAACCTTGTAGGTTGAGGTGGTTTAGAAGAAGGAACAATATTCTCTCAATAGATGTTAGGAGTGGTCCTTCTAGTATCCATAGCCATATTTTTACTTTCAACATTTCTTGCCACCTTGAATGCATTCTAAAATGATTTGGGTTCCCAAAGGTGAACCTCATGTTGAATGTTATCATTTAAAGTTCCTATGAATACATCAATCAGGTGCTCATCTGGAATATATGTTACCTTTATATTCAATCTTTGGAATTTCTCAATGTTCTCCGCAAATGAACCCTTTTTCTTGATATTTATCAATTGGCTGAAGAAGGTATTGCTCCGTGTATCCTCATAGTGTGCTATCATTTCTTCCGTGAAAATTGTCCAAGTGACAAGTGATTTATGAGAACAAATCCATCAATACAAAACACACTGATTGGATTCTAATTATAAATACACAATTCATACCATTTTTGTGTGTGGAACATCATGTATATCAAAGCACTGCTCCATCTGTAGTATCCATGTGATTGGATCCTTGCCATCAAACTTCCTCATATTGATCTTAGGAAAGTGGTTGGTCTTCAACCCAAAGTTGGAGTTTCTCTAGTCTTGATTCATATTCCTTGTGTCCTCATCATGAATTTCATGGGATACATTGTCACTTTCAGGTGGCCTCTCTATTAGAAACTTTTTCAATCCTTCCATGATCTCCCCTTTTAAACAATCCATCTTAGTATCCATTATCACTTCCAGCTTAGCTTTAGTTGAATCCATCATCCCTTATAGTTCATCTTTTGTTACTACCTTCTTTTGTAAATAATTTATGTCCATGTGCATTTATTCACCTTCATCAAGAGTCCAAGTAGGACTGTCTGAAGGCTTATTTGGTGTAGAATTTCCACTTTTTGGTGGTATGTTTGCCAAGTATCACTGCAAGGTAGGAATTACTAATTGGCTTAGGCAAAGGTCCTCACATACAAGGGAGTGCCAGGTGATATAAGTCTATGATATATGTGCGAGGTCCAACAATAGTACTCGACCCAATATTTCAGAGCACTAACTAAGGAGGCTTGACCATGCCCTTATCCATACTATCCGACTACCCATGTACTATAGAGTGATCTCCCTGAGTGTTTTTCTCGATGTACTATAATAACAAGACGACCAAAAGGTTCACTCTGTAAGTCTTAGGATTCTGCGGGGTCTCACGATATATGCCAGATATGTGGGAGGTCAAATACATAGTAGTTTTTTCTAATTCACAATCGTTCGAAAGGGGATTTTCGATATACTCTAGGTATGTGGAAGAAACACATTGTCCCCATGTTGTAGAGCTGGCTAGTAACGAAAACTCCTACTTTTAGAGATGTTGGAACACATCTGTACCTAAAACAATCCCTAAGTTTCTCTCAAATTTATGTGATACTCGTTTTATCCCACTTTATTGTACTTTTTGAATCACCCCAATTGGATCGTCTAGTCAAAAGATATGCAAATTTCCAAAAACAAATGCACATTTTAAACCCTAATTTGGAGGTTGTTCTATGAGCCGACCTTTCTTCTGTTGTATCTTTAAAATTGCGACCCTTCTGGGTGTAAAATTTTGTTTTTTAGTTCTTTAATATTTCCTCTTTGTAATTCCATAGGTCTGATCAAAATTGGATATTCCAAGTGGAAGTTATGGTAACTTCCCCACACCTTGCTGATTTTTGGCCTTTCCAGGAGAGCGCACTTGTAAAGCGTTCCAAGTGCATAATATGTGATATATTATTACGAAACTTGCACCATAAATACTACAGACTTTCCATTTTCCAATGAAACTGGTCTCACTTAATTTGGGTACTCAATCAAGAATGTATCATTGTTTTACCCGGAACACCTGTTTGAGACTAGTTAATAGGACTAGTTAGCTACCCTATCTTACACATGGTGTATCTCCAAAATTAGGATGAACCAGAAGTTGAAATATGTACCATATATACCTTGATAATTCCTCTTAATACAATCCTAGTTTCACAGCTAGAATCAACAGATAAAAAAAATTATAGTGAAAATTACTATATGACTGAATTTAGAATGATTTAGGAACCCAATGTTCCACAGAATATATCTCTGAGAGTGTAAATCCCCATAATTTGATATTTTTACCAACATTACCTTGATTCATCTACTAAATATCCCCCAAGGATTTCCTTCTGAAACATCCCAGAAAAAAAGTTATAGCAAAAATTATAAGGTGTCTTAGATGCAACAACGAAACCCCAAGACCTTGAGCTCTAACACCAAATGTTAAGAAACAAATATCCAAATAGCATAAAAACATCATAATAAGTACTCCATGACTTGACAAAGAGATAATTTCAGATAATAAGCCTCTTTGAGGGGGAAACCTCCTTATACACCACATAAATGCACAAATATTGGATGATTCCAAATGAAATGGTCTACTTGGTATATATAGGAGACTAGGAGGTACAATTACAACTAATGGAGTCAAGCATATATAAATAAAATAACAATACTAATGTAATATTCCCTAATTAATGGGTAATGTTCCACTATTTAGGGCTTAAGAAACTCTAACTTTTTGTATCACTAGATACTGAGAACTAGAAGGATTTCATTTTCCAATCTCCAAGCATCTATTCCTCTCTTAGGCTCTCAAGGGCCACTTACTCTTAAAAAATTAGTGTGAATGCACTATGGGAACTCACATAATGGTATCATAACCTTTATATGATCCAAATATCCTTAACATGTCTGAAGAAAAATAGAATAATGCAACCTTCTAATGGTTTTCTCATAATTATGGTTTGTTATTTAGTGAATCCCAAAATATTAATGGGTTACTTACTCTCTAACAATCAATTTTGACTATATCAACCTTATGTATGTTGATAATACACTCTCAAATAAATTTTGACTGTATTTAAGATACCAAACAACTTTGAACTGGCTATAAATGCAATAATACTATTTTCAAAGAAAATAAAAGAGAAAACCAGTAATAAAACCATAAATATGAAAAATATTTTGATAATTCAAAATTTATTGATTTTCATTAAAAATAAATTATTAATTTTAAAAACTAATACTGAATATTACAACATGATAAGATAAAATTAATATGTCAAACACATGATATGTTAGGGGGCTAACCTCCCTAACCCGTCACATAGGTAGAATACTATGTTTTCCATGTAATAAAGGCCAACATTAGTTAATAAGGCCTATTTAATAAATGTGAACAAGTCAATGTAATAAGACATAATAGAAGCTTCCGCTTCTAGAAAGATCTTCCTCTAGAAGTTATTTAGAAGATTGAATTAGTATAAACAAGTGCCATTGTAGTGGCTATGTCCCTTCCAAGAAGTACTTTTTGGAAGTTGATGCACTATGTTTGTTTTCCATTGATATTCATCTACAAGGAATTGCATGCTTGTGTGGGTTTAGTAACACAATGAAATCGTAGATGTGGAGGTGAGTTGTATTAATTTTTTAGTATGTTTTCATTTCGAGAATATTATGATCATTAACTAGCATTGTTCAACATGATCAGGACCAACATAAATGGAGAGGAAGAGGTTTGAAGGCAGTTGGCCCAATGGCTTGGTGCCCGACATATCAACCCATTTGTATATCAACCCCTAGTGCATAGTTATACCAAGTGCCACTAGTACCTGGTGCGCGATTACCCAACATCCCGATCCCTAGGATATCAGATCGGACTTTGGAGAGTGTGGAGTGACGTTAAGTGAACTGACTAGTTGTCGGTAGTCAATGGTCTCGAAATATTGATACTTTTTCATGAGATCTGACCATCTATCAAAAGGCTGATATCAACGACTGTGATCTATCGCGCATGAATAAATTTATTGGAAGTTGACAAGGGTGACCACCCCATAATTAAAGCACATGGATTTAAAGGGAGGACATGCATCGACTTGTGGTGATTGCAAGCACCCCTTTGTGTTGGGTTCTGAACTAGGAGCTATCCCCCCACAATTAAGCCCCCATTCATAGTTCTACATAACATGGCCTTGCATTCTAAGTGGAACAGAAAAAAGGATCAAAACCTCTCACAGCAACACTGACACCAGCATCTCGATCATGCTTATAACGTAGCAGTATACTATATAAAGGTCTATAACAAAATAGTTTGTGGATATCTAAAATTTAGAGAGAGATTACTTGAACCTGGCCCAACACTAGACCGCACTATGAATCAGAGTTATCAATCTTCATGACGTGGGGAAAACTCATGAATGCTATGTGAGTATTTTGGTAATGCACTATGAACGTGAACTCAATATTCTTGAAGCCGCCAATTCCCTTGGATTCACAGGGTACCCTAAAGGTCTTGTTGTCTACAGTGGCTTACAACGTCATGGGTCCTTTGCAATGTTGCCCCTTCCTTTGAAACGCTTCCCCATCCACAAAGCTCAAAATAATAAAATATTTTGTTAAGCCCTAATATTGGCTCATAACCCCTTAATTGGGGCATATTATATTAGTAATGTTATTTTATTTATGTCATCTTTAGGCCATTAGTTGTAATTATACCTCTTAGTCTCCTATATATACCAAGGAGACATTTTCATTTTGAATCATCTCGTACTTGAACATTTAAGTGGGGTAAAAGGAGGTTTCCCCCTCAAAGAGGCTTATTATCTGAAATTATCTCTTTTTCAAGGCGTTGAGTACTTTTTCTAAGGATTTTCTATGCTATATTGATATTTGGTTCTTAACATATGGTGTCAGAGCTCAAGCTCTTGGGGTTTCGCTGCTACATATGAGACACCTTGGAATTTTTCTATAATTTTTTTTCTACAATGTTTTAGAAGGAACGGCTTGGAGGATATTTAGTAGACGGATCAAGGTACGTTGGGTTCAAAATTCATCTCTTGAGGCCTTATACTTTTGGAGATACAACCTGTACAATATAGGGTTATGGAATCATCCTGAATTGAGTCATTGCGGAATGTTTGCTATAAAAAACTTTCTATAATGTTTCAGACCCTGAACTCCAAAGAATATTTACAGAAATTAGTAAGGTATTTGTGGTAAAAGGTTCAGCTTCTGGGTCATCTTAAATTTGTAAATACACCATGTGTACGATAGGGTATCTGACTAGTCCTATTGACTAGTCTCAAGAAGGAGTTCCAGGTAAAACAATCATAAATTCTTCCTAGAGTATCCAAATTATGTGGGACTGGTTTCATTGGATCATGGACAGTATGTAGTATTTTGGGTGCGAGTTTCAGAATTTTATATCAATTATTGTGTGTGGGGAACACTATACAAGTGAGATCTCCTGGAAAGGCCAAAAATAGGCAAGTTGTGGGGAAGTTACCATAGATTCCAATTGGCACATCCAATTTTGATCAGACCTGTGGAATTGTAGAGAAGAAATATCAGAGAAATACATAAAATAAAGTTTCATACCCAGAAGGGTTGAAACTTGGGAGATACAACAAAATAAATATTGTCTAGCAGAACCACCTCAAAATCAAGGTTCAAAAGTGATACTTGGCCAACATGCCACCCAAAAAGGGAACTTCTACACCAAATAAGCCTCCAGAAAATCCTATTTGGACTCTTGATGAAGGTGAAGAAATGCGTAGGGACATAAATGAACTACAAATAAGATGGATTCAATGGAAGCTAAGTTGGATACTAAGATGGATTCAATGGAAGCAAAGTTGGATACTAAGATAGATGGTTTAAAAGGGGAGATCATGGAAGTATTGAAAAAATTCGTAACAGAGAAGACACTTGAAAGTGAAAATGCATCCCATGAAATTCATGATGAGGACACAAGGAAGGTGAATCAAGAATGGAGAAACCCCAACTTTGGTTTGAATACCAACCACGTTCCTAAGATTGATATGAGGAAGTT
>ML803081.1:42347-56792 GCA_009831015.1 Picea engelmannii
CTAGTCTCCTATATATACCAAGGAGACATTTTCATTTTGAATCATCTTGTACTTGAACATTTAAGTGGGGTAAAAGGAGTTTTCCCCCTCGAAGAGGTTTATTATCTGAAATTATCTCTTTTTCAAGGCGTTGAGTACTTTTTTTGAGGATTTTCTATGCTATATCGATATTTGGTTCTTAACATATTTCCAAACGTAGGAGGAGGAGATCATTTATAAGACACATAGATCCTTAAAATTCTATGCGATCAGGGGAAAATGAATCCATATTTGGAGGAGAAAGGTGTATTTTTGGTCATTTCAAGAGATGAAAGCACTAAATAGAATTAGCGTGTTGAAAGAAGATGACTTGTAATAATATGAGTGTGGACCACAAGAATAATTTTCTAACCTCAAGAGGTTTAAATAAATATATTCACCCACTAATCCAAATCTATAGTCTATCCGCTTCTATTTTATATTCAGTGAACGGTCCAGAGGCTTATATTCAATCTGACAAGTCACAAAACTCTAACCGTAGAATATGTTCACTTGTTCGGCATATTTTTCAACAGTTCAATTATTGTGCAAAGAACCATTATGTGAATTCCATGTTTTATACGTGGCATAAATATGAATTGAGGTCATTTTTATCTTGATTGTGCAAAGAATAGTTGATTTGTTTGTAGATATAAGTTAGCTCGTAATGGAATTGGGTTGATGATAAATCAATTTAATATAATAGTTTAAAAAAAATTAAATAACAATTAAATTAAACATGAATGAAATGTGTATTATGTATATAAAAAATTAGTAATGAGTTGCCAAATATTTTAAATATGAAAAAATGAATTTTTAAAATTATTTTAATTTACAAAGCAAAGCTGAAATGGTAGGACTTCCTAAGGGTTGTGTCCACGATCTGTGAGAGGATGCTTTCCATGTCGGAGAGTAGCTCAACGGCCATGCAACCTTCCAAAATGTTGAAGTGGGCATCTAAGTACTTGGAGGGATTATACGATTCAAGGTATTAATGCACTTTGTCGTCGCTTCTGTAATAAGAAGTGAAATTTGAGGGTCAATGATATGGAAAAAAAATGTTTTATTTATTTATTTATCTTAATTAAAATAAAAATATTTTTGATATTTTCCTATGTTAAATATTAGAAATGGAGAGAAAATTGAAAGTCAACGCAATAACTAATACCCATTCAATGTTGTATCGAATGTTATAGTCCCTCCAACAGGGATTAATAAGACTAGGAGGCATGGAAAACTTTGTCTTGAGAATTATTGTAATAGAGCTCTTTTCTGCTGAATATTTCCCCCTTGAAGAGGCAAGTGAACATTGCTTTCTCTGAACAAAATTATCATTTTTGGTGTTTCTCTTCTCAATATTTTTTTGTTCCATTTAAACTATTGAATATTTATGTTTCCACATATTATATTACATTTGGTACCTTACAAGTGGTATCATAGTACTTTCCTTGGTAGGAATTGTGGGTTGATTGTTTTTTCCAGGGTAGAGATGTATTTCGACGTCTTAAAAGTACAATGATCTGTCATTCAACCCATAAATATGTGGTCGAGGAAGCATACACACATGAAATACGAGAGGTTTTTAAGGTCACATTATTGGACACCCTTGTAACCCATGTTGGTACCCCTTTGAGTGGTAGCGCATCAGACAATGCATGCATACAGACTAGCCTAGGTATCCTGAAACCCTCCATAGATCAACTAATCTACCTCCTGACTGCTATAGTTCCACCATGAACAACAATCCAGAATATAATCTCTAGTACCTAGGTAATTGTGTAGCACAGATAAGGGTATGGTATATCCTCCTTAGTTGGTGCTCTGAGATATTGGGCTGAGTATTACTGTTCGACCCCACACATATATCAGAGAGCTATAGCATAGGGCAAACCCTTGTCTATAGAAAAATTGAAAATCCTAACCCTTGGGACAAAAACATAATAGAAAGGAACAAACAAGATCTATTGTCGTGCAACCTTGCCTCTTGCATTCGGGTTGTGAAATTACTACACATTTCTTCCTATTAAGAATCTTGGCATTTCACCACTACAATATTATTCAGATCGAAGTATAACGTCGTAGGAGTTAAAAAAAAAAAAACGATTATAGTGGTCTCACCGACACCCTTATTTGGGACCTATCCCATTGGACTCCTCTCTTTTCCGTGATTACTGTGGTACTTATCATTTTTAAGCCATTTTTTCGTGGACCCGACACTGTTTCCCGACACCCTTATTTGGGCCCTATTCCATTGGATTCCCCTTTTTTCCATTATCATCATGATACCTATCACCTATCACCATTTTTATCTGTGGTCCCACCCACCCTTCCCGACACCCTTATTTTCCACCTATCCCATTGGCTTCCTCTCTTTTCCTCGTTTATCATGATACCTCTCACCTGTAATTTTTTCAGTGCGAACCCGCCTCCCCATTTTTTACTCTACCCAAACAACCTCCACCCATGCCCAAGAAACCAATACCTTGATTTTTGATAACCTCCAAAACAGCAAGGACATCAATACTCTCAATTCCAACATTAGAAGGATTACCTTTGTTCAGACGGTACAAGACCAATGTTCCCACATCAAAGACAAACTCAACCAATTGATGGGCCATTCCCTAAACCCTACCTCTTTTGAACAAACTTCCTATAAGGAATACAATGACTCTTCCTGTTACCAAGGTCCTCATTCCACCATCTTCCTTGAGACCTATACCTTACCATAATTGAGGTGAACAAATTTGATGGCTAAGATCCCTCAGGCTGGGTAACTCAAATGGAACATTATTTCTCTTTGCATGGAATTACTAATGATTTATCCAAGCTTCATCATGGTATCCTACATCTGGATCCAGAATGTTGGCAATGGTAGTAATGGCGTAGAAAGGAATGCCAAGGGTATGTTTCCTGGACACAGTTTGTTGAAGAGATTTATGACTGCTTTAACTCTGACACCCATCATTTAGGTTGTTTGACCAAGTTGAAGCAGTCTGGGATAATGGAATACTTTATTTCTTCCTTTGAGCACGTGTCTTTCAAAATGGAGGGCATGTCAGATGCCTTCTTCTGGGAATGCTTTATCAGTGGCCTGAAATATGAAATTTGTTCCCATGTTCTCATGTCTCACCCCAAACTTGGTTGGAAGCTACTCAACGAGACAAGGAAGCACAAAATATTGTCTCCTACCAGACCATAAAACCATCTTTTCTTCCTCGCCCTAAACCCACCAATCCTACCCCTCCTTCAACCCCCCTCAAGATCCATAAATTAAATCGATAAGAAATGGTTGAACGCCAACTCAAGGGTCTTTGCTATAATTGTGATGAAATATATTTTCCAGGGCACAAGTGTAAGGAACCAAACATTTTTATGGCCATCGTTGAGGATGTTTCTAAAGAGGAGGCATTTCCCCCCCCTGTGGAGGAGCTACCACCACTAGTTGATCTAACTCCACCCTTTGATCCACAAAAATTTGAACTGGTGATTTCACAGAATTCCCTCACTCACTTCTCTACTCCCTAGACCCTCAAGTTAATTGGTTACATTAATAATAAGAAAGTATCCATCCTCATTGAAGCTGGTAGCACCCATAATTTTATTCATCGACACATTGCCCAAGAAGTCAATTGTTATATCCATGCAGTCAATAATTTGCAAATCATGATTTTCGTTGGAGGTTCCATGAAATGTGGAGGATGTTATGAAAATGTGTGGATCCAAATTGTCCAGTATCACCTGAAATCCCATATGTTTTCTATAGACATGGGCAATTGTGACATTTTTCTTGGTGTTGAATGGTTACGCACTCCCAGACCCATTCTCATGGATTTTAATGAATTAACCATGCAAGTCCAACAGGAGGACAACAATATAAGTTCTAAGGCATCACAACAAGCTCCCCTGAGATTATTAGTTCCCATGAAATGGAAAATCTCCTAAACAAAGTTCATTATGGCACTATTTCCCAACTCCAAACCATTCAATCCATTGAGACACCCTTTGTGCATCCCGGCCTCCAATCTATTCTCTCCAAACATTACCACTCCTTGGGGACTTCCCCCTTCCTGTGGAATCCATGATCATTATATTCCTCTCATACCGGGAAGTCTTCCTCTAAATGTTCACCCTTATATTCATCCCTTTGCCCAGAAGAATGAAATTGAGAAAATTGTTCAAGAATTGCTTGAAGCGGGTGTTATTCATCCTAGTATCATCCCCTATTATTCTCCTATGGTCACGGTACTTAAGAAATAAGGTATTTAATGAATGTGTCCTGATTTTTGTGCCCTCAACAAACTCACAGTCAAAGAAAAAATCCCCATTCATGTCACTTATGACCTATTGGATGAATTGAGTGGTGCTCAATACTTCACCAAACTTGATCTCCATTCTAGCTACCACTAGATCCGTATGAAAGAGGCAGACATTCCCAAAAATGCATTTAGAACTCATGAGGGTCACTATGAGTTCTTGGTAATTCCCTTTGGCCTATGTAATGCTCCCTCCACTTTCCAAAGTCTCATGAATCATGTATTATGTCCTTTTCTCCGTCATTTTTTCTTAGTTTTCTTTGATGATATTCTCATTTATATTAAAACCTAGATAACCCATCTCACTCATGTGGATCAAGTCCTCCATCTACTCTCTCAACACCAAATTTTCCTCAAATAATCTAAATGTTCCTTTGGAGCCTCGCAAGTAGAGTACTTTGGTCATATTGTCGGCAAGGATGGTGTACAGGTGGATCCTAACAAAATTGAAGCTATGCAAGATTGGCCTCTCCCTAAAACTCTTAATATCTTGCGTGGTTTTTTGGGTTTAACCGCATATTATCACAAGTTTGTTCGGAATTATGGAAAAATTGCATCCCCTCTCACTGCTCTCCTTAAAAATAAGGCTTTCACTTGGACTACAACTACTGATCAATCCTTCCACGCCTTGAAAGAAGCTATGTGCATGACCCCTGTCCTAGAACTTCCCGACTTCACAAAGACTTTTTTAATAGAATGTGATGCTTTTGAAAAAGGAATTGGGGTCGTCCTCATGCAAGATGGCAGGCCTTTGGTCTTCACTAGAAAACAACTTTCAGAGAGACATTTGGGAAAATCTATTTATGAAAAGGAAATGTCATATTTTATGCATGCAGTGGATCTATGTCGTCCTGATCTATTGGGGCAACACTTCCAAATCAAAACTGATCATCAGATCCTCAAGTATTTTATTGAACACCGAATTTCATCCCCAAAGAAAAAAAAAAAGGTGACCAAGCTCTTTGGATATAGCTATGAGATCATTTACAAGAAGGGAAATGAAAATGCGTTTTTTGACACTCTTTCCAAGAAGTATGAAGAAGAAGGGTCCCTCTTTTACCTCTCCTTCATTGTACCAGACTACCTCCAAGATGTTCGTCAAGAGTGGCTACAAGACCCAAAAATTTCTCGCCTGATCCAACAATTGCAACACCATTCTCTAGTTTCTCTAGGGTACTCTTGTCACAATGAAGAGCTTCGCTACAAAGGTTGTTTGTATTTAATCCCACCGTTGAAAATTGTATCCGCGGTGATTTCTGAGCTTCATTATCCACCCATAGAGGGGCACTCAGGGTTTACCAAAACCTATGAACAGGTCAAACATTCTTTTTTTGGGGATGGTATGAAGCAGGACGTCCACACCTTTGTGGCCAAATGTGATGGCTATCAATGCAACAAGGGAGAAACAATCAAATCTCTGGGCACACTCCAACCGCTTCCAATTCCCCATGTCATTTGGAGAGATGCTTTTATGGATTTCATTGTTGGCTTACCTGAATTGGGAAATAAGTCAGTCATCATGGTGGTAGTCGATCGTTTCTCCAAACATGCTCATTTGTTTTCTCTTCAACACCCATTCACCGCATCCATAGTGGCTGGAATTTTCATGGATAATATTTTCAAAATACATGGCATGCCTCATTATACTGTGTTTTACCGAGATCCAATCTTCATCAACAATTTTTGGCAAGAATTTCTTAGAATCCAGCGAACCCGATTGCATCTCAACATTGCCTATCATCCCCAAACTAATGGCCAAACTAAAGTTGTCAACAAGTGTTTGGAATCATATTTGTGGTGTTTTGCATAAGACTGATAAAACCAGTGGGCCCAATGGTTATCCCTAGATGAATAGTGGTACAACACATATTACCATACAACTACTTGCATGACTCCTTTTGAATCAGCCTATGGCCAAAATTCCTCACCAATTCTCTCCTACATGCTAGGTGTCTCGAAGGTTTATGAGGTTGAGAAAAACATTATAGTCCGTGAGGCCATTCTTCATACCCTCAAATAAAATTTGGTCATGGATCATAACTGCATGAAGAAACAAGAAGATCAAGGTCATTCTAAACACTAATTTGCTAAAGGGGACCATGTGTTTCTTTGTTTTCAACCTTATAAGAAGACTTCACTCAAAGTTAAATAATGTCAGAAACTTTCTCCCAAATTTTATGGTCCTTATAAAATTCTCAAGCACATGGGGCTTGTGGCCTACTAGTTAGCTCTACCCAGTCATTCTAAGATCCACCCTATTTTTTGTGTCTCATGTTTAATGTAAGTGATTGGAAATAAGTGTCAAACTCATACTAGTCTCCCCGATTTGGATGAAGAGGGTTCCATTTCGTTGCAGCCACAAGCCTTCTTGGAACAACGAGAGTGTCATCGCCATCAGTGCACCATCAAGGAAGAGTTAGTTCAGTGGAAATATACAACTCCATAAGATGCCACCTGGGAGTTGGCCACCATTCTGTAACAATTTCCTCATATCAAGCCTTGAGGACAAGGATTTTCTTCAAGGGGGAGGGCATGCTAGGGACCTAACCTCCCTAACCTCTCACATAGGTAGAATAATATGTTTTCTATGTAATAAAGGCCAACATTAGTTAATAAGTCCTATTTAATAAATGTGAACAAGTCAATGTAAGAAGACCTAATAGAAGCTTCCGCTTCTAGAAAGATATTCCTCCAGAATGTTCTTTAGAAGATAGAATTAGTATAAATAAGAGTAGGAGGCATGATAAACTTTTTCTTGAGAATAATTGTAATAGATCTCAAATCTGCCCTGCTAGAGGTTTCTCCCTCGAAGAGGCAAGTGAGCATTTCTTTCTCTGAATAAAGGTATCATTTTTGGTGTTTATCTTCTCAATATTTTGTTGTTCCATTGATATTTTCAGAATAATCTTGTTTCCACATATTATATTACATCTGGTACTTTACATGATAAGATAACTATGATATTAAGATAAAGATAAAAATGATATGTCAAACATATATTGTAAAACAAAAATAGTATATTTCCTTTGAAAACTTATACCCATAACTTAATCCATGACAAACACATTGGAAAAAAATTATTATATTTCCTTTGCAAATTTATACCCATCACTTAATACAACATTCTCAATGTTTGCAATCATAACTTACAAGTATCTCTCATCATTTCTCCTCGGATTAGATTTATCTATGTTGGGGTCTTTGAGGTATTTCTCCTCTTTAATTAGTGTCCACATTCCTTTTCCAAAACATATGTAGAATTTATGCTTCAAGTGTTTTGCACTAGTTCACTTGGTTGGCAGGATGACAAGTCCGAGATGGGTGCTATATAGCCTTGGAGGGAAAATGAAATTGACCTTCTCTTGGAGTCTTGGCCTTGCCTCAAAAAATCAAGATGAGGAATAGACTCTTTTTCATGGCCTCGTCATCGCCAGAGATCAAGGCATACATAATCTCATTGTACTCGGGGATTCAAAGAATACCATCATACACCTTTATCTTAACAACCTCCCCTTTGATGCGAGTCTGTGTTCTATCTACATTAGAATCTAGAGTCTCCTCTTGGATTTTAATCGGGTGGATTTGTGGAACATTCCTTGACACTTAGACATCGCCACAAATCTCCATGCCAACATTGGATCTAATGGTTGGGTTGGGTATCTTCATTTGAATCATTCTTGGGCCCTTTTCCCCATCCCGTAGCCCTTGTTTCTCCTTAGATCCTACCCCTTGACAATGTTCCCCCATTTCCATGCCCTTATTGTTCGTTGGGGTCCACCTTCTACTCTTGACACACTTTTCATACCCTCCATGCATTGGGTTTTATTTCTCGACCCTTCCCCCCTATTACTCCATCCTTCTTCTCAAAACCTTTACTCTCGGCTTGTGTCCCCATCCCTATTTCTCTTGCTATGATTTCACCTCTGATATCTTGTTATCATTCCCCTGAGTGGTGGTGGTTGTATATGGGAAATTCCCTCCCTCTTTAGTACTTGGTTAGTTCGATCCTTGGGTTCACTTGCTCTGATCTTTGTTTTTCTCATGCAAATAGGACCCTCTAGATCCACTTCCTTACCTTTGCTACTGCCCACACGAAAAAGACTTATCGGTCTCATAAAGTTTCTTCTTTATCAGTACAATTAGTTTATGTGGGAATGGAGGTATTAAATAACATGGTTGCATATGTCACCCCTAGCTATCATGTCATCTTATGGTGTCAGAAGTGGAAGCGTTGGGCATTAATGGTTTTTTCCTCTCAACAATACAATGTTGATATGGATTTTGATGAGAATGAAATGAAGGCAGAGATATAACAAAGAAACACATAGATATATTGCAAGAAACTCAGAGATATAGTAATACTCAATTTCTATTAATGAATGAAATCTGTAGGAACTATAAAAATACAGAGTGAAATGAACTCGCTAAAATGGTGGAAACTTATCTCTGAGAAGAGATGTGACGGCTACACTCATTTGCAAGATGTTTACAATGAGGTTCCAAATTCATTTTTAACATAAATAATAAATGTGAAAACCCTTAACATCCAAAACCCTAACCCCAGAAGTTCAAACTCCAAAAGGTTTGTGGGCCCCGACGAGTGTAGTTGATATGTCAACTTCCCGAGGGCATAACTTTTGCATACGATATTCATTTGGGGAACTCGATATCTTGTCTCAAAGGTCTATCTGAGGAGTACAAATTTTGGTTGGGGATAGGGTATGTAGTTAGGAACTCATGCCCCCCTGAATATCCAAAAACATCATTTAGGGCCTCAAAACGGCCCTAGAATGTTAGGACCCTAAAAAATGTAGAAAAACTACCAAGGTGGAAAAGTGTGTTTGGAGCTAATGGAATAGGTGGATGGCCACCGATATCCACCTATATGATTCCTCCCTCATTAAAAAGCAATGGTCCCCATTGCATCAAGTTATCGTGGGAGATGGGGAAGCTTTTGTTGAATCTGAACCTTGGTGAGTCGCTTTCCTTACCGAAGAATCTATCTTGCTTGTACTTGGAATTAGCTTGTTAAAGGATGTGTTAGAATAACTACCTCATACATGTTGTAATAGGAAGCACATGACCTATGACCTGTTGACCGGGTAATTCAACAATATGACCTATTAGACTAAGTTATGAAAATAAGTTAGTTAGGAGATACACAAGTCAAAGGAGTAGTTGAGCACATGGCTCAAGGAGATAAGGATAGTAGATAATATTGATGAGATCCCTTGATCTTGTAACAATATAAATAGTTGATATTTTCTCAACATTGTATAAATACATGTGTAGCAAGATCATCCTATGTCTCTCTCATATTTCATTATGGTATGAGAGCTAGACTGGATGTGACTGCCTCATGGGAGATCCCATGAAGATGAGATTATGAGGATGTATCCCTGCGTAGGATAAGTCGTAGGACACATGTTTCATCTATAGTCTAACTATGGTGATGCCTAAAAACGTTGTTTAGGGCCTCAAAACAGCCCCAAAAGTCAGGGACCTGAAAAACTAGGAAAAAACTGCCAAACTGGAAAACTGCCAAAATGAGCCAGTTTTAATAGGTGGGAGGCCACCGAGATCCATATGGATCAATTTTCCCCCCTTAGGAAGCAATTGCCTCCATTGCATTGATTTCCCCCATCAGATGAGTAAATTTCTGCTGAATTTGGCTTCGGGTGAGCCACTTGCCTTGGTGCAGGAGTTGCCCTGCTTTGACAACTCGATAAAGTTTGATCCTTTCCTGGCGAGTGTTCTTGACCTGTTTGTCCACAATATGATCACTATATGCATGTTGTATGCATTTGGGGTTGAGATATGTTGGGTTCAGTTGTTCTTATATCTCTGAGGTGTCCAATAATGGTGGGAAATAAGGTTGAAGGAGATCCACGTTGAACACTGCGTGCAAGCCAAGGAAAGGAGGAATGTTGAGCTCAAAAGCATTATCACCCATAACATTGGTGATGGTGTATGGCCCATAATAGAGTGGGTGAAGATTATGATGGGGTCCTATAAGGCGTTCTTTCTGCAAGTGCAACCAAATTTTTTTGCCCACCTGAAACTTATGTGGCACACGGTGTTGATCATGGCGTTGCTTGTACTTGTCATTGGACTTTTGTAGGATATCCTGAACCTGTTGGTGGATATTATGGATCCAATCAATGAACCAGGTGGTTTTTTCAGCTTCAGCTGGAGTAGGATATGAGTTAGTCGAGGTGACTACAAGGGGTAGTGCAACATCTATGGGACCCAATGGTTGGAATCCCAACCCAACCTGAAATGGGTTGTGGTCGGTTGAGCTATGAAGGGATCGGTTGTAGCTATGTTGGGAATTGGGAAGAATATCATCCCATGTGCGATGGTTCTTAGAATTATACATGCGTAGGATATGCACGATCATTCGATTTACGACCTCGGTTTGGCCATTTGTCTAGGGGTGGAAGTTCATGGATTTGGTGAGCTTGGTGTCCAACAATGACCAGAGGCTCGACCAGAATGTGCTAAGAAATTGACTGTCCCAATCTGAGACAATGGATTGTGGGATTCCAAAATGTACCTAGACTTGTTCAAAGAAGATCTTGGTAGTGGCCTCAACTGTTATTCTCTTCTTGCAGGCGACCATAATCGCCAACTTAGAAAAGCGATCAACAAACACAAAAACATAGTCATTTTCCCACTTGGTGGATGGGAGGCACGACATGTATTCCATTGATATGGATTCCCATGGCATGTCAGGATTAGGTAGAGGGGTGTACATGCCTTATTTCTTAGTGTTCCGTTTGGAAATAATGCAGGCAGTGTAGGACTTGATATACTTGTTGACCTCCTGTCAAAGTTTCGGCCAGTAGAAATGTTTATGCAGCATGGCCACTGTCTTTATGACACCAAAGTGTCCTGCCACCCACTGTAGTGGGATTCCCAGGTCAAATTCACTCACTCACTTTATGGAATGCATATATGGCCCAGACGACACAACATCCCATCTTGAAGATGGAAATTAGCGACAACTGTGTTTGCGCCCAACATTTGGTAGGTGGTGTTGAAGTTTGGGTCTGTCTCATAAAGTTGGGGCCATCCAAAGTTCTCATGGCCACAAGAGTATAGCACCATGGTGAGTGTCGCGACTGGTAGTCTTTTGAGGCAATCAACGATGCGGTTGGTTCTTCCTATTTTATACTTTATGTTGAAGTGGAATTGTTGTAAGTATGTGGACCACATATGATGGCGTTCATTCTGCAATTTTCCTTCTGTGTGCATGAACTGCAATGGCTTATGATTAGTGTGGATGATTGTCTCCTTCCCAAGAATGTAATGTCTCCACTGGCAGCAGTCTTTCATAATGGAGTACATTTATTTTTCGTAAGTAGAGTACTTACGAACATCATCTGATAGTGTCTCACTATGATAGGCCACAGGGTGGTTGTGCTGAGTGAGAATAATGCGCACAACATAGTCTGAAGCATTTGTCTCGATCTCAAAGGGTTGATGTAGGTATGATAGTGAAAGTATTGGGGTTGAGCACAAATTTTGGTTCAAATCATCGAACGATTATTGTTGGGACCGACCCCACACATATTTATCCTTACCACCACCTATGGTTACTTGGTTGAGGGCTCATGCAATATGAGAGAATCCCAACACGAACCTGCGGTAGAAATTAGCAAGGCCCAAGAAGATCTTAAGCTTAGTGAGTGTGGTTGGGGCTGGCCAGTCATGGATGACTTGGATCTTGGCTGCATCCACATGTACACCATGATGATCAATGATGTAGCCTAGGTAATGGACCATGTCCATGTTGTACGAGCATTTTTCCAAGTTGGCGTATATCTTGTGCTGTCGCAGGGTGTGCAGAACCTGCTGAATATGTTGCAAGTGTTCTGCCCAAGTCTTGTTGTAAATCAAAATATCATCCAGACACACCACTACAAAAGTGTTGGTGAATGGTTGCATGATATCTTCCATCATCCTCATGAAAGTGGCTGGAGAATTTGTCAAACCAAAGGGAATGACCAACCCTTCAAAAAGATCTTCCTTTGACTTGAAGGCGGTCTTCCATACATTTGTTTATTCTATCAGGACCTGGTGGTAGTCAGACTTTAGATCAATCTTACTGAAGTGATTGGCCCCCGTGATATGATCAAGGAGGTCCTTGATTCGGGGAATCAGGTATCGGTTTTTTACTGTGATTTTATTCAGGGTTCGGTAATCAATGCAGAGTTGTCATGTTACATATTTATTCTGTACCAACATGATTAGTCTCCCATAAGGTGATGAGATGGGAATGATGTTCCCCTTGTGGAGAAGTTCTTGGATATGCCACTTGATCTCTTCATTCTCTAACAAAGAGCAGCAATAGACTATCCCATTGGGAATCAGTGTGTCGGGGGTCAGATTGATGGGGTGTTTTACCTAATAGTGCAAAGGTACCCCGGTAGGTGAGGAGAAGATATCTGAGTATTCTTCCATGACCTTATACACTTGATTCTGCTGTGTGGAGAGGTTGACTGTGGAGACCCTAGATGTGGCTGCGATCTTTCTCTCATTCTGAAAGTGAATCACGAAGAAGAAAAAATCCCCCATCTAATATATGACCTTCCTGCATTGCTTGGCAGAGATCAAGGAAATAACACTAGGTGGGACTGCCTCGGGTATCCTGTACAATTTATTGTTCAAAGTAATAATAAAACTGCGAGGCCTAGACTCATATACAACATGGAATTTCCATAAATATGATTGGCCCAAAATAATATTACAAACTTCAAGAGGGGAAACATCACACAATAACTCATCTTTGAATGATCAGGGGATCAATTTTTGCTCAATTTTCAAAGTGCTCAGGATGCGACGAAAAAAGTGCCATTGCATCCGTCTCGTCTTCCTGATTCCGACGGTATATTTACTTTCTCAAACGGAGTCCGTATGGAGAAGATATCGTGATCTGTCCGCCAAGCCAAACATGCAAAATTTTTGGATGCTGACTGTACCTGTCTGTACAGTCCGTACGGTGATGTGGCAGGGCCGTACCATCTGTATGGTGATGTGGCAGGTGGGTGATGTGGCACGTTTTCATTGGTTGATGTTGGCGAGTAGCATGTTGACACGTGTCCGTTTTGGGCGAATAGTATGAGGACACGTGGCCCAACCCAAGGGCGCCACGTGTCGCTCATTCTTTGGTCATTGTTTTCATATGTAAAAATTGTATTGGGAGTCCATGGGGTTCGACCCCTGGACCTCCCATAACACAAACCTTACAAAGCCTCCACTAACCATTATGCCACCCATTGTTCCTTGTCATATGGGTCGGCGCATTTATATTTAAGTTTGAATGTTATACCAAACAGAAAGGGGGACGGGTCGGGGCTAAGCCCCGACCCGCGGTCTCATTGTAATAGTGTATGTGACCACCGTATATGGTGCGTACGGTTGTATTTACGCACGGGGTTTGAAACATGGTCACGGACCTTTGCATTACCATATGATTGTATTAAAACATATACGCGCGGTTGTTGGTGCATGGGACTTGTAATAGTCCAGGGTTTCTTTGTATTGGCACATGACTTGGAGCGCGAGAATTAAACCGTTGGAGCGGTTCAACGAATTAACCACCCATTTTCCAAACCTATGGTCATATGCGCCATACGCCCAGGTGTCGAGGCGGTTAGGGGCTGGCACGACCTTAACCGTCCTACGGTTTGCACCGTTGGCGCAGTTGCGCCCGGTGCTGGGTTTTTGAACTTAAATGAGCGTGTGAGCCAGGTTTGCTAAGGGGGAGTGCGAATTATAGAACCAAAGATAGCAAGCTTGGAGAAGGAGACTTCCAGGAGGCCTATCTTTCTCATTTTTCGACCGATTGAGGTGCCGAAAGAGCCCAGACAGGGGTTTTGGGACGCTGGGAAGCCATTGGAGCAGTTGGTTTGTCAGTTTGAGCATTGTAAGACATGTTTTTGAGCACTTTTTGAGCAATTAATAACAATGATCCATTGGAAGCTGGACCAGGAGATGTAGCCCATAAGAGGGGTGAACTCCTTTATCAATTGTTGTGCACATGTGTTTATGTTCAATGTTTATGCTGATGTCTATGTGTATTTTGCATAAGTAATCCTTAATTTATGTG
>ML803081.1:61063-77203 GCA_009831015.1 Picea engelmannii
GTTTCGAAGTTGGTGATGAAGTGTGGCTTTACATCAGCAAGGAGAGGCTTAAAGGAGAAGGTAAAAAGTTGAAACCAATTCGATATGGTCCCTTCAAAATTATCGACAAGATTGGTAACAATGCTTTTCGTTTAGATTTGCCTTCATATATGCAGATGTATGCAGTTGTTAATGTTGAGAATTTGAAGTTGTATGAGCCTCCATTGATTGATGATCAAGGAGGGCATGTTCAGATTCCTTCCATAGATGATTTTTCTCCAAAGTATCTAACAGAACTGCAGGAAGACACCATACTTGACAAGAGGATGTGAAGTTCGAAGCGAGGAAATGTGGAGTATCTGTGAGTTGGTCTTAAAGGGACGAATCCAAGCAAGTCCAAGTGGATTGAGTTTGGAAGGGTGAGGGAACTATACCCTCATCTTCACATAGACTGAGATAGTCTTTTGGAGGTCCAAAATCTTCCCAATGGGGAGGTGTGATCAGGGGATCAAATTTTGCTCAATTTTCAAAGTTCTCGGAATGCGACGAAAATAGTGCCATTGCGTCCATCTCGTCTTCCTGATTCCGGCGATATATTTACTTTCTCAAACGGAGTCCGTATGGAGAAGATATCACGATCTGTTCGCCAAGACAAACAGGCAAAATTTTTGGATGCTGACTGTACCTGTCCGTACAGTCCGTACGGTGACGTGGCAGGGTCGTACCATCCGTATGGTGATGTGGCAGGTGGGTGATGTGGCACATTTTCATTGGTTGATGTTGGCGAGTAGCATGTTGACACGTGTCCATTTTGGGCGAATAGTATGAGGACACGTGGCCCAACCCGAGGGCGCCACATGTCGCTCATTCTTTGGTCATTGTTTTCATATGTAAAAATTGTATTGGGAGTCCACAGGGTTCGACCCCTGGACCTCCCATAGCAAAAACCTTACAAAGCCTCCGCTAACCATTATGCTTCCCATTGTTCCTTGTCATATGGGTCGATGCATTTATATTTAAGTTTGAATGTTATACCAAACGGAAAGGGGGGCGGGTCGTATGTGACCACCGTATATGGTGAGCACGGTTGTATTTATGCGCGGGGTTTGAAACATGGTCACGGACCTTTGCATTATCATATGACTGTATTAAAACATATACGTGCGGTTGTTGGTGCGTGGGACTTGTAATAGTCCACGGTTTCTTTGTATTGGCATATGACTTGGAGCGCGGGAATTAAACCGTTGGAGCGGTTCAACAAATTAACCACCCATTTTCCAAACCTATGGTCATATGCGCCATACGCCCAGGTGCCGAGGCGGTTAGGGGCTGGCGCAACCTTAACCATCCTACGGTTTGCACTGTTGGCGCGGTTGCGCCCGGTGCTCGGTTTTTGCGCTTAAATGAGCATGTGAGCCAGGTTTGCTAAGGGGGAGTGCGAATTGTAGAACCAAAGACAGCAAGCTTGGAGAAGGAGACTTCCAGGAGGCCTATCTTTCTCTTTTTTCGACCGATTGAGGTGCCGAAAGAGCCCAGACAGGGGTTTTGGGACGCTGGGAAGCCATTGGAGCAGTCGGTTTGTCAGTTTGAGCATTGTAAGACATGTTTTTGAGCACTTTTTGAGAAATTAATAATAATGATCCATTGGAAGNNNGACCAGGAGATGTAGCCCATAAGAGGGGTGAACTCCTTTATCAATTGTTGTGCACATGTGTTTATGTTCAATGTTTATGTTGTTGTCTATGTGTATTTTGCATAAGTAATCCTTAATTTATGTGTTGCAAATTGATCCTGTTGCTTTAAATACATAACATTTCACTTGCAATAATTATTCAAGTTTTTCAAGTATTCTTCAATTTTAGATCATTGAAGGGCTTGATGTCGTATGACAGGCGACATTGTTGGCTGACGTGGATGTCACTTCCTTGGTGAAGCCATCCGACGGTGTAGGGATATGAGTGTGGCGTTTTCAGAAGGGAAATTTGCTTGACAACCTTTGCTGAGATGAGGTTCTTTTGGATACCTCTATCAATGATGAAGTGCAGCGGTGTACCCTTCACCCACATATGTGAATGAAAAATATGCTCGCCTTCCTCTGGCTCGTCTGGTTCACAGGGATGGAGCTTGGTAATAGCAATGGTAGCACTGGGTTCTGTGTCAATGATCTGTCTCCCCCTTTCTAGTTCTGACTCAAAGTCAGAACCCACATCTGATTCAGAGGCTTTCACCTTAGCCACCAATGACTACTTCAAGCGACAATCAACAGTGTTATGCTAGGGGATCTTATGGAAGTCGCACTACTTCCCAGTATCTTTCTTTGTATTTTCGGTGTCCTTCTTTCCTTGCATCCTAAACTGGTTTTCTTGAGGCAATCCATCTTTCCTTTGTCCTTTGTTTTGCGAATTGGGGCCGCCCTTTCCTAGATTTTGCTGTGAGGGGTTCAAAGGCCCAAATTTCCGCATCTTTTGTTTGAGCTTCTGCCCGATTTTGACGACATATCAGTAGGCTGTGCCTAAGGATGATATGTCCAATAACTCCATTTCAGCTTGGATATATCTATGTAGACCGTCGCGATACTTGAGCACCATATGTCACTCATAATATTTGATAGCCATCTTGGTGCGCAAGATATGAAAGATATTTGTGAACTCAAGCACTACTTGTTAGGGTCCTAACCCGCACGGAGGTAGATTCAGATGTAATAAAGGTCAATATTAATAAGGCCTTGCAATAAAATAGAATAAGTCGAATGTAAGAAGACCTAATATAAGCTTCCGCTTCTAGAAGGATCTTCCTCTAGATGCTTTTTTTGATAGACATATTTAGTATAAATAGGAGTCGAGGGTATGAAAACCCTAGCTTGGAGATTATTGTAATAGAGCTCTGCTCAACTAGAGGTTTCCCCCTCGAAGAGGCCCGTGAACATTGCTTTTAGAATCAAAGTGATATTTCTATTGTTATTCTTATATCATTTCAGTGCTATTGTGGTGATTGTTCTGGTTATATTGTTGTTATTATGCCATTTCTAGCATTTTATTTATGTTCTGAATTCTTTTTATATCTAGTATATTACAAGTGGTACCAGAGCACTTTCCTTGGCAGAAATTGTGGGTAAATTTTTTTTAGCGTAGAGACGTATTTCAGCGTCTTTAAGCCACAGAGATCTGTCATTACGCGCATAAACCCGCAGTTGAGGGATTCATACACGTAGGAAATACAAGTGGTTCTTAAGCGCACATCTGTTGGCCACCCTTGTAACCCTTGTTGGTACCCCTTCGAGTGGTAGCGCATCAGACAACACCTGTGTACGGATCGACCTAGATTTCCTGAAGCCCTCTTTAGATAAACCAATCGGTCGTTTGACTGTTATAGTGCCACCGAAAAAAGAACTCAGGAAGATACACTCTAGTACCTGGGTAGTCAGGTAGTACGGCTAAGGGTATGGTCTATCCTCTTTAGTTAGTGCCATGAGATATTGGGTTGAGTACTACTGTTGGACTTCGCACGTATATCAGAGAGATATACCATAGGGAAAAACCTTGTCTGTAGAACCCTTGAATACCTAACCCTTGGGGACAACAACATAAACAAATCAAAACAGACAATATATATTTCCGTGCAGTTGTGTTCGAGTTGCCAAGTAACTACACATTTCTTCCTGGTTAAGAATTTCGGCATTTCATCACTGCAGTATTCTTCAGACCTATTCGATTGGATTCATCTATTCTCCCTTATCACATTCATACATATCATTTTTTAGAAAAATTATTGACCCCACCCACCCCTTTTCAGTTCCCTCATCCTCATGGCCCATACCCATAGCCAAGACTTTGAAACTCGCTTCAATGCCTTGCAATATAGTCTCACCGAGACCCAAAAAGAAGTGAAACAACTCAGTGCCAATGTTTCCTCCATCAATACAACCATGCAGTCCTCAATGGAGGAAATCAAACAAGACCTGACCACTCAACTTGAATCTGTCTTTTCGTCCCTCTACAACAAGCTTCATATCCCTACAGATAACCCTTCCTCTGAATCACCCCCACATACTAAAGGTGAACATTCCTCTCATTCCCATAACTTTCAGCACCATCACTTTCAACGTGACCTACGCCTTCCATGGGTGGATGTGACCAAATTTAATGGCTCGGACCCCACTGGTTGGGTAAACCAAATGGAACATTATTTCTCTTTATACGATATTATAGATGACTTGGCCAAAATCTGGTATGGTGTTCTCCATCTAGATCAAGAACATTGGCATTGGTGGCAATGGAGAAAAACTTCCCATCAAGGGTATATTGCTTGGACACACTTTGTGGTAGAGTTTTATGAATGATTTGACACTAACACCAACCATTTGGGTCGTTTGACAAAGTTGAAACAATCAGGAACAGTGGAAGACTTTATAGCTTCCTTTGAGTGCCTGGCTTTTCGAACATAGGGCATGTCTAATGCCTTTTTCTGAGAGTGTTTTATCAGTGGCCTCAAGGATGATATTTGGGCCCATGTCCTCATGGCTTGGCCTCAGATTTGGGTGGAGGCTACTTAAAGAGATAAAGAAGCACAACAGGTTGTATCTTCTCAAAACCGAAAACCCTCCTTTATCCCTCGCCCTAAACCAGTAAATCCCACTACTCCCTCCGCTCCACTAAAGATCCAAAAATTGACCAGGGCTGAAATGGCTGAACGCCAACTCAAAGGCCTTTGTTATAATTGTGATGACAAATATTTCTCGGGCCACAAGTGTAAGGAACAAAATATTTTTATGGCCATCTCCGAGGATATTTCAGAAGAGGATGTTGAAACTCCCCTTGTTTTTGAGTCACCTGAAACCACTGACATAACCCCTCCCTCAGACCCTCTCGAAGTAGAACTGGTCATTTCCCTCAATGCTCTTACTGGCATCTCTGCCCCCCAAACCCTCAAGCTAATTGGTTACATCAAGCATCAGAAGGTCATCATTCTGGTTGATAGTGGAATCACCCATAATTTTATTCATCGCTGCATTTCCCAAGAAACTCATTGCTACATCCATGCCATAAATAATTTCCAAATCATGATTTCCAATGGTGGCTCAATGAAATGTGGAAGGCATTGTGAAAATGTGTGTCTCCAAATTGGTGACTACCACCTGAAATCTCATATGTTTGCTATCGACATGGGCGGTTGTGACATTGTGTTGGGTGTCGACTGGCTAAGGAATTTGGGTCCCATTCTCATGGATTTTAAGGAATTAACCATGCAATTCGACCAGGAGGGCCACCAATATAAGTTCCAAGGCATCATCGTCGGTTCACCTGAGATCATTAGTTCCCATCGCATGGAAAAGCTGCTCAAAAAAGGTCATTCTAGTGTTATTGCCCAACTCCATGCCATACAAGCAATGGAGACACCCTCGGTGCCTCAAGACCTCCAAGCCATCCTTTCTAAACATCAAGTGGTCTTTTCCACTCCCCATGGACTCCCTCCTTCCCATAGTTTTCATGATCATTCCATTCCCCTTGTACCCAGAAGCCTTCCTCCCAATATTCATTTGTATCGTCACCCCTTTTCCTAAAAAAATGAAAATGAGAAAATGGTCCAAGAACTCCTTAATGCAGGCGTTATCCACCCTAGTACGAACCCCTACTCTTCTCATGTGGTCATGGTCCTGAAGAAAGAAGGTTCTTGGAGAATGTGTCCTGACTTCCGTGCCCTCAACAAACTTACCATTAAAGACAAATTTCCCATTCTTGTCATTGATGACCTCCTGGATGAATTGAGTGGCACCCAATTCTTTACTAAACTTGATCTTCATTCGGGCTACCACCAGATACATATGAAAGAGGCAGAAATTCCCAAAATTGCCTTTAGAACTCATGAGAGCCACTATGAGTTTTTTTTCATGCCCTTTGGTTTGTGTAATGCCCCCTCCACCTTCCAAAGCCTCATGAATCATGTCTTCCGTCCTTTTCTCCATCATTTTGTCTTAGTTTTCTTTGATGATATCCTCATCTATAGAAAAACCTAGACAGACCATCTTTTTCATGTGGATCAAGCTCTCTGTCTACTCTCTCAGCACCAACTTTTCCTCAAACAATCTAAAAGTGCTTTTGGCGCCTCAGAAGTAGAATACTTAGGTCATTTGGTTGTCAAGGATGGCGTCAGGGTGGATCTAAAAAAGATTGAAGCTATGCAAGACTAGCCTCACCCAAAGACTCTCAAAAGCTTGTGTGGATTTCTGGGCTTAACAGGTTATTATTGCAAGTTTGTTAAGAATTATGGAAAGATTGCAGCACCTCTAACTGCTCTTCTAAAAAAGAACTCTTTCGCTTGGACTCCAGACGCTGATCAAGTTTTTCAAACCTTGAAGATGGCCATGTGCACCACTCTAGTCCTGGCCCTTCCTGATTTCAAAAAGACCTTTGTATTGGAATGTGATGCCTCAGGGACAGGAATTGGTGTTGTCCTTATGCAAGAGGGTCAACCTTTGGCCTTTACCAGCAAGAAACTATATGAAAGAAATCTGGGCAAATCAATCTATGAAAAGGAAATGTTGGCTACTCTGCATGTTGTTGATCTGTGGCGCCCTTATCTATTAGGTAAATGTTCAAATTAAGACAGGCCATCAAAGCCTCAAGTATTTTCTGGAACAACGCATTTCCTCCCCGGAGCAACAAAAATGGGTGACTAAGCTCTTTGGATATGATTATGAGATCATTTACAAGAAAGGCAAAGACAATGTTGTGGCAGATGCACTTTCCCGAAAATATGAATACGAAGGACCGCTTTTTTCTCTTTCCTTCATTGTACCAGATTGGCTCTAAGTCATTCGCTAGGAATGGATACAAGATCCCAAAAGTTCGCATCTGATCCAACAATTGTAGTCCAATGATCTAGCTTCCCCAGGGTACTCTTGGCTCCATGATGATATTTGATACAAAGGTTGTTTGTATTTAACTAAACAATCAAAGATTAAATCCACGGTACTTTCTGAGCTTCGTGCTACACCCACAGCAGGGCACTCTGGGTTCACCAAAACCTATGACAGGGTCAAACGTTCTTTTTTCTGGGATGGTATGAAATAGGACATTCGTAATCTTGTCATTGAATGTGATGTGTTTCAACGCAACAAGGGAAAAACATTCAAATCTCTGAGCACACTACAACCACTTCCGATTCCACCTGCTATTTGGAAGGATATCTCTATGGATTTTATTACAGGCTTACCCAAATCAGGAAATAAATCAGTCATCATGGTGGTTGTTGATTGCTTTTCCAAGTATGCTCATTTCTACGCTCTTCAACACCCTTTTACAGTATCCACGGTGCCTCAAGTTTTCATGGATCAGGTCTTCAAGCTTCATGGCATGCCACACTCTATTGTTTCTGATCGCGACCCAACTTTCATAAGAATTTTTTGGCAAGAACTGTTCAAGCTACAAGGCACCCAATTGCATCTCAGCACAACTTATCATCCCTAGACTGATGGTCAAATGGAAGTTGTCAACAAGTGTTTGGAAACATATTTGAGGTGTTTTTCCTCGGAAAAGAAAAATCAGTGGGCTCAATGGTTACCCCTAGCTGAATGGTGGTACAACACTTCATACCATATAACTACACACATGACTCCTTTTGAAGCGATATATGGACATAATCCACCTTCAGTTTTCTCATACTTACCTGGTGTCTCAAATGTCTGGGTGGTTGACCAAACACTTACAGTTCGAGAGGCTATTCTCCGTACCCTCAAAGACAATTTGGTCATGGCACAAAATCGAATGAAGCAACAAGCAGATCAAGGTCACTTTGAACGTCAATTTGCAGAAGGGGATCAGGTGTTTCTTCGACTACAACCTTACAAGCAAACTTCCCTCAAGGCCGAGCATTTTCAGAAGCTAGCACCCAAATTGTATGGTCCTTATACCATTTTCAAGTGTGTGGGACAAGTAGCCTACCAGTTAGCTTTGCCCAGTCATTCGAAGCTACATCATGTTTTTCATGTTTCATGCTTAAAGAAGGTGATTGGAACTAAGTGCCAAATTCAAACCAACCTTCCCGAGTTAGTTGAATAAAGATCCAATTGGCTACAACCACAGGCAGTTTTGGACCAACGTGAGCATCGCCTGCATCAGAGAACCATCAAGGAAGTGTTAGTATAGTGGAAAGATACAACGCCAGCAGATGCCACTTGGGAACCAGCTACCATTCTGCAGCAATTTCCACATATCAAGCCTTAAGGACAAGGATGTTTTTAAGGGGGAGGACATGTTAGGGTCTTAACCCGCATAGAGGTAGAACAATATATTCGGATGTAATAAAGGTCAATATTAATAAGGCCTTGCAATAAAATAGAATAAGTTGAATGTAAGAAGACATAATAGAATCTTCCGCTTATAGAAGGATCTTCCTCTAGATGCTTCTTTTGATAAACATATTTAGTATAAATAGGAGTCGAGGGTATGAAAACCCTAGCTTGGATATTATTGCAATAGAGCTCTTCTCAACTAGAGGTTACCCCCTCGAAGAGGCCCGTGAACATTGCTTTCAGAATCAAAGTGTTATTTCTGTTGTTATTCTTATATCATTTCAATGCTATTGTGGTGATTGTTCTAGCTATATTGTTGTTATTCTTCCATTTCTAGCATTTTATTTTTGTTCTGCATACTTTTTATATCTGGTATATTACACTACTTGGTCTCTTTCCTGCCATAGTGTGGTCCATTTTGTGTACAGGTCGTAATAACTTCCAACAAGGTAGTATTTTTCCTTAATAACATCCTTAAAGGACTCCCAGGTGACCGCGATTGTAAATAATGAGGGTTCCTCTGTTTATTTCTGCTCTCAGAAATTTTCCCACCAATCTTTGACATGGAGAATGACTTTGAGGAGTGCAAAAGTAATCTTTTCTCTATTCGAGAAGTTATGGACAGAGAAATACCCTTCTAGCAGATTCAACCATTTGTCTACAATATCTGCATCTATCTGACCTTCAAATATAGGAATATCAAAATTTATTTGTACCTTAAATGGGGCGGCACCTTTGTTTGAGGAAGATGAGTCACCTATTGGTAGTCGTCGAAGGATTTGTGCAAAACTATCCATCATCTCATTCCTCTGTTGCGTGAGGGCTTCCTCAAGAAACATTTTGAAGGGATTTCCTGTCTCGTCGTCTTTATTTTCTCCCTCCCTGAGAGGTCTCTTGGGCATGGGAGATATTTTTTCCTCAAGAGAAACAAGCTCGAGACCCAATTCTTTCTACCCTGACCTCGTTGGGGACATGCATTAAGAATGACAAGGAGAAGACTGCTCTGATGCCACTGATATGGATTTTATGAGTAGAACGAATTGAATACATATTATTGTCAAAAGATGCTTAACAAAAAATAACAGATATACAGTAAAATTGGTTTCTATTCAATAAGGAAATAAGTTGAAACTGTAAAATGCAGCAGAAAACAAGCTTGCTAAAATGGTGGTGGCTTATCTCTGAGAAGAGATGTGACAGCTGCGCTCATTCGCAAGAAGATGATTATAGTGAGGCTCTAAAGGCATTTTTACAATGAACATGAATGTCAAAAACTGTATACATCCAAAAACCTAACCCTAGGAGATGAAGTGCCAAAAGTCATGTGGGCCCCGTTTGTGTAAGTTAGTACAACAACTTCCCGAGGTCGTAACTTTTGCATACGATATTCATTTTAGGCGCACGATAGCCAATTATAAAGGTTTATCCAAGGAATACACATGTTTCCATTAGATTCTAACTCAATCTACAATTTGACTATGGAGATCCCTAAAAACGTTGTTTAGGGCCTCAAAACGACCCTAGAAGTCAGGGACCCAAAAACTAGGAAAAACCCGCCAAACTAGAAAACTAGAATAGGTGGGAGGCTAGAGAAATCCATATGGATTAGACAAATTCATCTCTATCAACAAGAAGGATGTGCCCAAGTTTTCTTTGAGCTATGAGGGAGAGCAGTCACATGTTTCAAAGGGGCCCTGTGTTAGTGGAAACCCATGATAATGCTTGATTGGGATTTTTGGAGGCTGGAGATAAGGGGTCGGGTCTAGTGGACCACGGGTTTATAGAGATCGAGTCACATACATACAAACATGGGTCCCCATAACTCATATCAAACCATTGGATGTATTGGTTTGTTCATGAAGGAAAGAACGATGACTCTTCATATTCTAGCGCTTGAAAAAAAGAGTTGGAGGATCTAATAAGGGCGTCGATGGAGATGATGGGAAAGGGGGATCTGGGACTACTTACAAAGTTGTTATTGATGATGGGTGAGTTACTTCCTAAGGTATTGACTGGAACAACCCCTATGAACTATCAGTCTCAAGAATAAGGTGTTGATATTCTAAAATGGTCTAGTCCATTGTGTGGGAAGAATGGACGGTTCAAGTGTTCGACCTTGAATTGATGAGGTACAATAAAATTGAAGAGGAGATGGTTTCCATGTTGAAGATATATTTGATTTTTGTTTCACAGTTGCATGAGTAATGTGCTAAGATGAGTGAAGTTGTTAAGTCGATTGAGGATCGACAATGCCAATGCTAGAAATGTAGTTTATGGTACATAGTGAGTCATGTGATGTTGCAACCATTCTTTGGAAGAGAAAAGAGGATGTCATTGGAGGTGAGGTTTATTGGAAGAATTTCAATTGGAATTGGAAGGCATTTCCACTAGTATGGTCAACAGGGACCATCCCATTTCTATTGTGTTTGGGTCAAATGGAATGTGGTGTTTCTAGTAATGGAGGTTCTTTTTTCTTAGTTCTAGTTCTGAAGAACCATTGGCATGTTATCATGGACAAAAGTTGTGAGAGATTTGGGAGTCATCGGTTGCTACGATTAATATTCCAGCTGTGGAAGACATGGTGAATGGGAACATGTGGAAGAGATGTTTCGTTGGATCGTGAGATCTAGGTTACTTTCATGTAGTGTTTCAAAGAGAATAAGATGCTTATCATATAGAGAAATATGTCGCATCAAAAGGAACGAATCACGTTGGAGTCGTGAGCTAAGGGAGCTGAAGGAATGGCTTAAGGGAGAGGTTGTGCAAGCGGTTCGAGGGCACAAGGACTTACTCGTGTGATGTCTAAGTCTATTGCATAAGAGATCCAAGATAAATAGTATATTGTATTATGAATGCAAACATTTGTTTTTGTTATTTAAGTTGTTAATAAGTCATACAATGTAAATTTCTAGATCACCATCAAAGTGATGGATATCATGATGATTTTAAAGGTGATAAAAATGTATTGCCATTAGAAGACACATATTGATCCTAGTCAATTTAATATGTAAAATCCATAGTTGTTAGAATTGACTACTCTAACACTTTCGAGGTAAAGCATGGAGATCCAAGACACACACATAACCAAGATGTCAAAGATGTACATGAAGACATCAAGAATATGCATGATTCCATTTTTTTTTTTGATGATTTGTAGTCGTACATGGATACAATTAAGTCTATTTGTTGTAGAAAGATGTCTCCCATGGTCATTTATTAAATTTTCATCGTTACATGGTGCATTGGCATACCATTGTGTTGGATTGATACAGATAAGCCCTGTAGCCAGAGTATTGTCCTAGAGAACTAGAAAGCATCATGATTGGGTACCTAGGTGTCTCAGTAGATGGAAGTAACTCCATAGGGTTGTTAATGGTTCAATATATGTACCAATGTTTATCCCAAAGTTACAGTTGGTTCCCAGCGGGTAACATATATGACAATTTAAATTTGTGATATGAAATATCATAGCTCTAGGGAGAAGTAGAGTGTTGAAAGAAAAAGGAATGTAATGGTCAATGAAATGGTCCTAGTCAAATGGTGTAGTGATGTGCATGATCGGTAGTGCTTGAAACCTCAGAGTCTTGGTACAAGTTGTACTGCCTCGTCATAGGCAAGTTTGTTGTATGCCATATTGTTTAGGAATACGCGGTGTGTAGTAGCGTATACAATAATCCCTGTCATGTAGAGAGAGGTTGGCATCAAGTTGTGGAATTAACCAATCACATAGGTACGAGGGTGTAACTGTAGCATAAACTTGCAAAGGTATAAGAAGCGAGAGTCTTTGATATAGGGGGAGCAGATGTATGGACCAATGACAAAAGGAAGCACAAAGATTTGGACCAGTGCACATTGAAGAAGAAAAATGGCATGTATTCATTAAGGTGGAGTGTTAGAATAATTACCTCATACATGTTGTAATAGGAATCACATGAACTCTAATATGTTGAGCAGGTAAATCAACAAGATTACCTATTAGACTAAGTTATGTGAACAAGTTAGTTAGGAGATACACAATTCAAAGGAGTAGTTGAGCACATGGCTCAAGGAGATAAGGATAGTGGATAAGATGAATCAGATCCCTTGATCTATGAGCAAGATCAATGGTTGATATTTACTCAACATTGTATAAATACATGTGTTATGTAATGTAATAGACAATAAAGTAACAAATTATTTGTGTATACTCTATCTCTCTCCTATGTCTCTCTCATATTTCATTAGGATGTCATGAACTTGTAGTTGAAGGGGTTGGATCCATTCAAACAATCTAGTTGCATGATATTCCTTGGTCTAAGTGTGGGAGGAATATTATGGTAAATTTCCCCATGCGTACAGGTGAAACTCCCCTTTGGATCAAGACCCATTCTTTGATCCAAAGATAGAAGAAAACAAATGGACACTAACTTCCCTTTAGACATACTTCAACAATCGGAGTAAGATAAAAGAGATGGATTAAATACCTTTTTACAATGGTTGTCCTCACTTCTATAGCCTTTGACCTTGTTGACCAAGCTCCTAGGCGCAAGATAGGACCTGCAATGAACAAAGAGGAATATCCTTTCTTCTACTCTATATTGTTAGGTGACAATAAATATATCTATGATGACTTTAACAATAATAGGCATGCATGTAACAAGTGACACAAAACATGAAGGGAATAGGCCAAGTTATGTATAAATAGAAAACCATAGTGAAGCACTTACAATCCAACGTTGATGTTGCCGTAGCTCCTCGAAGCTCTCTTATCCAACCCTCTCCTGAATGTCTCAAGGTCAGAATTATAATGATCTCATGGATTCTCCTCCATTTTCACCTTGGAATGCCATCATTATATGGAGTTGGAGGATTAACCACCATGAAGTATTTTGGGAAATGGTTGAGGATTTATCTCCACAAGTTGGGATTTGGTTCCTAGGATAGAGAAAATAGATATGGTTCGAATCCTTGACCTCATCTTCTTGGAACTAACCCTTATAATAAGGTGGGCTAGCCATAATTCCCTCTAACCACTTCAATGCTCCCTCAACACTTAGCAAAGAGCGTTGAAAACGCTCCCTATACATGGGAAGGGGAGCTTTGAAAAGATTTCAATGCTCCCTATACATGGGCAAGGGAGTATTGACCTTCAAAAATGGTCAAATATCAAGGTAAAAGGAATTGTTTCGACCTTCTCATGATGAGTTTTTCTCCTCCACAATGACTAAGTATTATGATAAATGTTCTTCCATGGTGTCAAAGTTGTGACACTTAATAAAGTGCATGCGACACTTAGTAGGGCGCATACAACACTTGATAAAGTGCACGCGACACTTAGCAAGGTGCATATGACACTTACGACACTTAAGTGTGACATTTATTTGTGTAATAGATGCCCCCTAAAGTGTGAGGTCAGAGGATAAATCGATGGCTAAAACACTTTACAAAAATATTAATGCAAGGGTGCTGGAGTAGGATATATTGGTGGAATAGGAAAACAAACATCAAACAATATATATGTATCATCCTAGAGGCAGGCATACCTACGCTTGGAATAAACTGACTCAAAGCATGGTCTCCGATCAATACACTGCGGATCCATGAAAGTACTGACGAAGGGTATGGACACAAAATATACAATGTGGATTCATACATGATATTATCATAGCCATGAAAGAATACACAATGGATCTATGATATGACAAAAACATAGCCACTGACCAATATAAAGTGAATCTATGTGATAACATATACATCAATGGGATTGCCAATATGATGGTTATACTGGAATCTACTGCATACTCAAATGATGTCCAACGTAGCATGGGAAAAGAATATAATAGAGTAAGTGCCAAACCTAGGGGCATCATATTGATCCCAAAACAGTATGATTCTATCCATTTGAATAGATGACTTGATGTCGAACAAGGTAGAAACGACTTGATTACCAATCATTTAATGGATATAATTAACAACTAAGAGGGAAATCACCAATGATGGCAATGAATCCCAAGGTAATCTAGTAAATTCCAATGAATGTGAATAAATGAGATGAAGTCGAACATTCATGGAATCATTCGATCAGAGGCCAATGATGTAAACCTACTATCAAAGGCAAGGAGGCCTGTCATTAAGGAATGCAGGTTCCAAGGTACTAACTGGTTTCTAAGTCTAATTCCTAGATAATGTGTTGAAGTTGACTTGAATAGACTTGTCGAAGGAGGGCCATGATGTATCCCACATCATAGACATGAAACTGACACAGGAAAGTGATATGATATGATAGATCAAATGAGGACAGAATGACACAAGGATGAAAGTACTGCAGAGTGGTATATTTTGGATTAAACTTCCCTTGAACATTGTGTGGCATGAAAAGTGACTTGGCAACATTAAATCGAGCAGATAAGGACCAAAACACAGTGCTACGATCACTGGGGTACTCTTCAAATGAAGGAGTATAGATAACTCATGTGATTGGTATGACTCAGAGACAAGTAGATTACCCAACTGTAAGATGAGATGCAAACAAGTTCCATGTTTAACAGTGACAACAAACAGTTTCCATAATTCTTTCCAAAACTTGACCCACTTCCTTCAATCCCCCCCCCCACCATTATTGGTGAGTAGCTCTTTGTTTTTTAATGAGCTTGAGGAGGATAACATATGCTCGGTATAACTCATCTTCGATGAGTCTTTCATCACATGTTTAGCGAACCTAAAGAAGGAGGGGTTTAGTCCCATATGGATCCTTCAATGCATAATTTTATGAGCCAAAAGAAGGAAAGATCGATGGTCTTTTCATATTTAGAGAGTCTGAAAATATATTAAATATGACTCAATGGATGTTTTTTTTTGTAAATTTAGTCCCCCAAGCCCAAAAAATTGTAAAACAATACAAGGGAGAACTCTTCTAGTCATGATTGACCAGAGTATACATTTTTTGTAGTTACTCCATCCATTCCAAAAAGGGTTAAACTTATACTAAATAGATGCCCTTTCAAACCTTTTAACAAGTGTGAAAGGAAACAAGATCACTCGACAATATTTTCATGTTTAGGGTGTCTGAAAAGAGCTTAAAGGAGACTCCAAAGAGTTCATTTTCATATATTTTTTATGATCCCAAAAAAGTGATAAAAATATGCTCGGTAACCTATTATCATGTATTTATGAGCACAATAAAGAACAAATATTGAGCTCAGTAACCTATTCTCGTGTATTTATGAGAACAATAAAGAACAAAGACTAAGCTCGACATGGGTTTCATTTTTTCATGAGCTTGAAACTAGAAAATAAACTATACTCAGGTTCTTGATCATGGATTCCAAGATTTCTTCATCTAATAGAAGAAAACTGATCTAGAAGGAATACATGTCGAGCTGCAGATATACCATGTAAATCAACATTTAATTGTCAACCCGGGAAGGTAGACTTAGAGGAACCAGCACAGGAAATGCAGGGCTGAAGAGGGGGTTTAAAGGATGCCAAGCTACTCTCTGAACTGCTAAAAGAAGTTCGATGGAAGAAGCTACTGTACTCTACTCTACTCTGCTCCGCACTACCTGGTACTACTCTGTACTAACCGGTACTACTCGGTACTAACCGGTACTGTTCTGTATATGCATGTAAAAGATAAACTGAAAACAGCTAAGTTCTGGCTACTTATCACTCCACACAACTCAGCAACCATCCTATGAAACTTTCTATTGCAATCAAAAGAAACTTCTTCATCTCATTAGATACCCAAAATAGTTCCTGAATGTTGAGCAGTCTAAATGTGAAAACTGAAGAAATGAAATCACTGGCTGGAAAGATAATGCTAAACCCTTGGTTGTAATGAAATGAAATACTACTTCTATCAAACCACTGAGCAAACTGCTGAAAGATGAAAT
>ML803081.1:85494-107423 GCA_009831015.1 Picea engelmannii
TCATTGACATTAATGGTGATTTCCCTCGCACTTGTTAACGGTATACACTAATGACCAGTAATCAAGTGGTTTCTACCATGTTCGACTTCAACACATGTATTCACATGGTCAGATTCGTACTATAGAGTGGTGGAGATGAAGACCCTGGATATTTTCTGACAGATCCAGGTTGGGTTGGAGTATATTCAGTGTACTATTGCATAGATCCACATTGTATGTCTGGTGGCTATGTTCAAATTTGAGTCATATTGACATGGATCCTCAGTGTATGTTTGGTGGCCATGAATTGTCTTACTTGACATGGATCTTCGCATGTCGGCATTTATGCTTTGAGTCATTTGTATTCTGAGTATGGGAATGCCTACCTCAGTGATGATATATTATTGTACTGTATTTCCTTGTTTGTTGGCAGGTTTTCGACCAACTGTTCCTTGTTAATTCTTCCTCTTTAATTAAGCTTCCTTAGTTGGTTAATGAACACATGCATAATAACTCAACCATAGTCGTGTAAAAGATCTTTTCGGAACATTTGGCTTCCGTTATCAACAATGAAATGTAGTGGGGTCCCCTTCACCCACATCTGTGAGTGCAAGAGGCGTTATACCTCCTTAGGCTCCTCTGGTTCTTCTGGATGGATTGTTGTGATCACAATGGTAGCAGTGGGTTCTGCGTCGACGATCTGTTTCCTTTTATTGTTTTTTAAATCAGAGTCCAAGTCGAGGTTCATCTATTTTTCTTTGAGCTCGGCTGCCAATGGTTGTTTCGAGCGATATTCATCGATGTTGTAACAAGGGATTTTGTTGAAGTCACGCCACTTTCCAGTGTCCTTATTCATTTTCCATTTACCCTTATTTTCTTGTGGATTGGAATGGTTGTCTTAAGGTTGGTTGTTTTGTGAGTTAAGGTCTCCTTTACCATACTTCGATTGTTTTGGATTTTCAGATCCGAATTCCCTCTTGTTCTACTGCTTAAATTTCTGCTCAATTTTGATAACATATCGATAAGCGACTCCCAGTGACGAGATGTCTAGAAAATCCATTTATGTTTGGATGTACCTGTGTAGACCCCCATGGTATTTTAGAACCAGATTTCTCTCTAAGTCTTTGATACCCAACGTGGTGCGCAAGGTATGTAATCTATTTGTGAACTGCGACACAATTTGGTCCCTCTCTTAACGCAATGTGGTTCATCTTGTGTATTGGTCGTCATAGTTTCCAATGGGGTAATATTCTTCCTTAATGTCATGCATACAAGAGTCCCAAGTGGGCTTGGCCCCAAATATTCTAGACTCCTCTATGGAGTTTTTCTAACAGTAAGTCTCCCACCAATCTTTGACATGGAGGATAGCCTTCAGGAGTGCAAAGGTGATCTTTTCCCTATTGGAAAAATTGTGAAAAAAGAAATAACCTTCTAGTAGATTTAACCACTTTTCCAAAGCATCTACATCTATCTGACCTTCAAATATGGGAATATCAAAATTAACTTGTACCTTGAAGGGAGTGGCACCTCCAAAGTTCTCGCTTGATGAAGATGCATTTGTTGTGATCAATAGTCGTCGAAGGATTTGGTAAAAATTATCCATCATCTCGTTCCTCTTATGTGCGAGGAATTCCACAAGAAACAACTTGATAGGATCTCTTACTTCCTCATCTCTATTTTCTTTCACCATGGGAGGTCGCTTGGGTTGGTTTTCCTTAAGAGAAACTAGCTCGAGACCCAACTCTCTATACCCTGACCTTGTCGAGGACATGCACTAAGAAACAACAAGGAGCAAACTACTATGATACCACTGATCCAAATTTTGTAAGATATAAAAAATAAATACACAGAGATATTGCATGAAACCCATATATACAATTATAGTCAATTTCTATTAATGAATGAAATATGCAGAAACTATAAAAATACAAAGTGAAATGAACTCGCTAGAATGGTGGAAGCTTATCTCTGAGAAGAGATGTGGTGGCTATGCTCATTAGCAAGAAGATGTTTACAATAAGGCTCCAAAGGCCTTTTCGACATAAAGAATAAATGAGAAAACCCTAAACATCCAAAACTCTAACCCGAGAAGATGAAATTCTAAAAGGTTTGTGGGCCCCTATGGGGGTAGTCGATACGTCAACTTCCCAAGGGTGTAACTTTTTCATACAGTCTTCATTTCAAGTGCTCGATACCTCATCAGAATGGTCTATCTGAGGAGTACAACTTTTGGCTAGGGATAGGGCATGTTGTTGGAAATCCGTTGGCCCCCCAAATTTCCAAAAAACATCGTTTAGGGCCTCAAAACAACCTCAGAAGTTTAGGAACCGAAAAACTATAGAAAAAATGTCAAGGTGGAAAACTGTGTTTTGAGCCAGTAGAATAGGTGGGTGGCCAACGATATCCACCTGGATAAAATGTTCATCACCACTTACTCAACTAGTCTATCACTTTTAATTCAGAAGCCCCTAGGCTTGTCACCCATTCCATTCTCAGCAACATCAAGTTCCTTCTTCCTCCTGGCTCTCTTGTCAGCACTTTAGACATGGCTAACAATCATAGAAGCATGAGTCTGCGACTGAATAGAATTGAGAAAGACAACGAAGACCTCTAAAACTTCATGTAGACAATGCAAGAAAGGCTAAGCAGCCTTTCTGCTCAGGTCTTGGTTTTCCTCGAACTATCTCTCCAACTTAGAAAATCGCTTCAAAGTCTCCATGATGAAGGAAATGCCATTCGACTCTAATTGGAAAGTCTGCAATCCCATCTGGCTCTTCATGGAAGCAACTAAGAGGATTTGGTCAGCTCTAAGGTAGGTTCTTCCCACGTCCGTTCTACTCTCCTCCCAGACCTCAACTCACCATCGCTCACGACATATAGGGTCGTCTCGGCCTCAAAAGACAACTTCCCACCATCAAAGTAATGTAGTGTTTATCTTGGTTTTATCTAGGCATGTTTTACAAAGTCTTTATTGTAAGAACTTTTGAGTCTAATTATGTATGTAAGTATTTATCTAAGCATGTTTTGAAAACCATGAGCGACCAATAAATGCTATGGTGGGAAACTCTATGTAATCTCGACAAGTTTTGGAATCTCTCTGTACATTTCAATACCACTTAGACAACTTTTAGTTTAATATAAATTTACCAATTTCAATAACAAAAAAAAATTTAAAAAACATTCTCAATTTATGAATTCTTAACCATGGAGTCCATATAAATCCCATAAGTACACATCCTTCATCCATGGGCTTTCACCACTTAATCCATTAATCCAAATAGTTCTTATCCGTACACACCCCAAAGATATTACAAAGATGGCAAAATAACTAATCGTTCTTACCCGTACACACTCCAAAGAAATTAAAAAGATTCCAAATTACAAAGATGACAGACAACTAATAATTATGTTACACAAACACCAAATATTCCACTAAGTACCTTATACTTTGACACCAAATTTTGGGAGTGTAGGACCAACTATCACTTTCATAGAAACATGCACATTCCGCTAAGTACCTTACACTTTGATACCAATTCTTGAGACCGGTGTAGGACCAATTATCACTTTCATGGCAACATACACATTCATAATAATGTTGTTAAGAAGTATGTATAAATTTGATGAAGTAGATCACGTGGTTAAATATATTTGAATTTTATATAAAAAGTTTTAAGATTGGCTTTTGTACTTTCAACTTTTATTATATGTTTTATTTAATAGTTTTATCAAATTAAAAGTCATAATCGGTATTAACAAATTTGTTTTAAATATGATTTACAAATACGTAGAAATATTTTAAAATTAAAAAAAAAAACTTATATACAATGTGTAATTCAATAAAATATAATTATTTTTGAATGTGGATATATATTATTGAAATATTTTGTGTAGATATTTGTTTTTTTTTTAAGTTATAATGTTTAAAGAAAATTCTTTTATATTTTTTTTCATTTCAAGAATGGTATTGGAGGTAAACCTTAGATTCTCCGGCACAAGGTTATGTGGACAACCGGATTTTACAATAATATATTTTTTTTTGAGCTTAACATGTGAGAATAAAACCAGGATGAGATGAATAATACTCCATGCCACAACCATTCAAATTAGACCCAATTAACTTTTTACAAATATATAATTATAACAATTTTAAAAGAATCAATAATAATAAGTTTAAAAAGTAAACTGTACAATTATTATTAAGAAAACAATTAGATATAATGATTGAAATTTAGATCATAAAACTTTACTTCCAATATTTTTTGTTTATTCTAAAAAAATTTAGATCATCAAATTTTCAAAAATAAAAATATAAAATTTATCAAAATATTGGTAACTTTGATCATAAAACTTTACTTCCAATATTTTTTTGTTTATTCTTAAAAAAGAATAGATCATCAAATTTTCAAAAATAAAAATAAAAAAATTTGAATAAAAAAAAAACACCCAATACCCTTATGCAACACTAAAAAAAAATCGTATTTAAACTTTAAACTATTCAAATTCAACACTGATGATGATGATGATGATGATGAACGTCCATTAAAATCTAAATGATTTATCGGACCTTAAAAAGATAAGTAATTACTTGTGAAACTACTCGACGTACAATCAATGTAACTAAAAAGTAGATGAAAAAACTAAACTGTAAAGAAATGGTTCCAAATAAAAATAAAAAAAATAAAAAAACAAACAAACAACAAAACATTATGACCTTCAAGAAGAATCTAGAATACGTGTCCCAAGTGATTAAGAATGAATAAAATGTTAAATAGTGATTAGCTTTGTTTTATTAAAAATCTAATTATTGTAAAACCAGTTTTTAAATGATTAATTATTATAGCATTATGCTATATTAAAATATATATTCACAAATAATTGTACAACATACCTATCACTATAAGTGTGTCCAACTTCCTAAATAATTTATTCTTTATTATCTTTATGTAATTGGGAAAGTTTATCAATATAATTGTGTCCAACTTTCAAAATAATTTATTCTTATGTAATTTGGAAAGTTTTTCTTTAATTTTATTAAATTCATTTTCATTTTCAATTTTAATTTTTTACATAACCTTATTTTTTAATTTAGAAAGTTTTTTTTTAACTTTATTAAATATATTTTATTTTCAATTTTAATTTTATGCATAGTCTTTTTTTTTAGGTTTATATATTTTCATTTTCAATTTTAATTTTATGCATAGCCATCATTTTTTAGGTCTATATATTTTTTAGGTTTATGTACTAAAATCATGTCCTTTTTATGGGACTCGTTTAAATATATTTGCATAGTGAACATAACCTTATTGTTTAATTTAGAAAGTTTTTCTTTAACTTTATTAAATATATTTTCATTTTCAATTTTAATTTCATGCATAGCTTTCATTTTTTAGGTTTATATATTTTCATTTTCAATTTTAATTTTATGCATAGCCATATTTTTTTAGGTTTATGTACTAAAATCATGTCCTTTTTATGGGACTCATTTAAATATATTTGCATAGTGAAATTATTATTAATTTAATTAGAAGATATATAATTTTTGGATATTTTTTATTAATTTAAAAATGAAATTATTATTTACTAATTTAATTAAATAAATATATGTTTTCAATATTAATTGAGTGTAGTTTGAGTGATTATGAAAAAAATTGTTACTCTTTTTACTAGAATTCAAATTTTATTTTGTAACATGTTGTTTTTAGTAAATTGATTATTGATCAATTATCTATGATTTATTCATAAATTGTTAAGCTATTGTACCCTCAAGAATCTAGAGTTTACCCACGATACCATCCTCCAAATGAAAAGTGCTAGAAAAATCCTCCAATACATATCACCTATTAATTTGTAACTTGTCATTTGAGAAGAAAGTAATTCTTCAAAATCTTTTAAATCTACATAAAATACTAATAAAAAGAGACTTTGGTTAGATTTACATATTAGGAACAAAAATATTTTAACAGTTACACATGATTATGTATTTAAGGTTTAGTTTAAATTTTAATTGGTTTTGATAAAATAATACTCCTATATCATAGTAGTATAGATGATAAAAATTATTATGTTAATGCTTTGGATTAAAATATGATTATGTATTTAAAGTTTAGTGTAAATTTTAATTGATTTTGATAAAATAATACTCCTATATCATAATAGTATAGATGATAAAAAATATTATGTTAATGCTTTAGATTTTGGTAATCATTTTGCAAGCACAAGAAATCCACTTATGATGTTTAACCTCTTTCGACCAATTGAAATGCTTTTAAACAAATTGTAATATATATCTTTTTATAATTATAAAAAAATGTATTCTCTTGAATAAAAGATTATAAGTTTTCTACATTAATTTAATATTTAATATTTTTTTAGAATTATAAAAAATTATGTTCTCTTAAATATAAAAAATTACAATCTTTCCACACTGATTCAATATTTAATCCTTGTAACTTAAAGGATAGATTTAAAAACTAACTTTTTAACTTTTCCTTTATATCTAAAAGACTTAACCTACTAAATGTTACATACCAACATCATTGCTTTACAATATTTGCAATAATCTAGCTTTTAACTTTTCCTTTATATCTAAAAGACTTAACCTACTAAATGTTACATACCAACATCACTGCTTTACAATAATCACGTGGACCCATATATACAACATGTGGACCCATATATATCATTAACAATCTCAGTATAAAACCATAATGGGCTTTATGTAGGTCATTTCTGGGAAAGCCATGATTGTTTTCTAATGGGACAATCAAAGATAGATAAGAGGGGTTGCAAAGAAAACAAGTCCCTGTCAAGGTTGTCGGGTTCTTTGAATGTTTATAACACACAAATGATTCATGTTGCAGTTATCAAATATAATAATACATTTGTGACACCATGATGGCATGCTCTGATCGAAGTGTCGGTGGTTGTATCCATCTTATATAGTTCGGAAGTGGTCATATCCAACTTATATAGTAAAATAACTAACCCTACACTTATTTGTAAACTTGTCATCCAAATAAAGTTAAAATAATTGACACTTTACAAACTTGCGATTAAAATAATTAACACTTTGCAAATTGGTCATCCAAATAAAGTTAACTATTAAACATTAGAGTGTAACTAGCTAACAAAGTTGTGAAGTTCAACACCCATAAACGTGCCCAAGCCTGCCCACGGGATGTCCAAACGTGCCCATTATTTCTAGGATTGCCGAATAATTTAAAAATATTCAATCCAAAGTGTCCACGGTGATAGTTAAATTTATGGTTCAACTTCCAACCAACACAATTTTGTGTCCATGTGTTTTTTTTCACTCATGTAAGTTGAAGACGTGGTGGCTTCATACACATGGTGACCATGCATCTTGTAAAGATTAAACTTATGTAAATTCATTCCCAATGCCATCTTATTGTTAGAGGGGATCGAAGCCTGGTCTCTCAGGTTTGCATAATTTTTCAGTTAAACCACTTAAGCAAATGTTGGTCATCAAGATTTATACATGCTTGATTGTTCCTATTGCCTTTTGATTGTTCTTATTGCTTTTTAATGATTTTTTTTATAATGTGGATTAATCAAGAAGCAATTGGAAGATTCACAGAACATGTGAGAGTGATGGTGTAATATTGTTTCTAATATGACTCTGTGATTCATATAAGGCAAGCTCATTTGCCAGAGTTTGGAAGAAGAGAAACGATCACTGAAGAATTGGTGATGTTGTAAGGAGTTTTGCATGGAATTTTATTGTCTTGATTTGCCAATTCACTTATGATTGTCCAGCCCATAAAAGAACACACCAAACACACTGAATTCAACCTTTTGGGTTCGATCAATTTCCTCTTTCCACAATCCTTCATTTCCTACTTGAATGATTTCCATATCCCTACTATTATGAAACACTTTTATGGTGAATTGCGTTTGGAAAAAATATCCAATTAATAAGACAATTAATAAAACAAGATACACAAAGAATAATATGGAGTTATGACTTCCAGTGAGAAATTGCAAATGACGTTGATCTAATTGGAGGTGCGGAGTACCGAAATGGAGAAAACAAGAATATTACTAATAAGTTGAATCAGGTTTCAGAGAATTTAATTGGAGAGATGGTTAATGGAATTACACAGTGCTCAAATGGAAAAATTCAAGAGAATCCCAATGGAGCTACAGAGAAGACAATTGGGGAGATGGGTGAGAGTTGTAATGTTACTCCATGTGCAGTGACATCGTGCTTAAATGGGGAAATTGCGGATAATTTTATTACAATTGGAAAAACTGCAAGAGTTGAAGGAAAGACGAGTGAATTTTCCAAGTTCAATGATAACCCGAGTGAAGTTGCTCATAAACCACCCGGGGTCACCTGCAATTCAAGAAACCCAATTGAGCTCAAAAGAAAAGAGAACCCCTCATATGACTAGGCTGGTGAAGGAACCTTGGTTCGAAAAAACCTTTTTTTCACCCTCTACCCCCGGGGATAACTGTAATAGGTAGAGATGTGACTCACTGGCCTAAATGACCAGCAAACACTCGAACGTGCGAGCAAGGGATCATCCAACGAATGGACGTTACCTAGTAGATTTTGTTCATCCTACTTATGTTGATCCAATAATTAGAGAATTGAAGCACAGCCATAGCATAGATAATTCACACAATAATATTTTGTATTACACATTGAATCTCAATTACAATACATATAAATAGTTGGAGTCAGAGCCAACTTATTCCCAACATAGATATGGAGGTTGAGAGAATATCTCAACAACTCCAACAAACCAAAACCAACTACAAACTAATCCCTAAATTAATCATTAATTCTAACACCCTCCCTTAATGATTACATTACAAATAAATCACAGATTACAATTCTCAAATTACAATATAGATATCTGTCTGATCTGGTCTTCATCAACATTCTCACCCACTCTGAAATCTCTCGGTTTACGCTCTTTCTTCTCCACAACTTCGAGCTTCCCTCTCGACTCATTTAAAATAAAAACGCCTCTGACCATCATGATGTAATTGAAATAATCAACAATATTGACATACTCGGCTCGTCGGGTCTTCCACAAGAAAAGTAGTAAAGTAATGAACCATCCCATGGACATTCCTCCATCTGTCGAATACTTAGCTTTCGGCTATTCGTCAGTATCTAGGAGAATAGTCTGAATACTGGATGTATTCAGAAGTTGATCAAACAACTTGATCTTCATACAAACACAAAATAACCTGTACTAATGCTCCCGGAGCACGACGGGTCACATCAGCGTATAACAAACTTAGTCATAATTAAATCAGCAATTTGTTCTCTCCCGGAGCACGACGGGTCAAGAACAACTAACTTAAATTATGTAGTCTGTTCAATAATTGGTTCTACTTTACAACTTAAACAATATAAAAATAAATATACATAACAAATTTCACAGAACAACAAACCCATCATGAAATAAATATTCGATGATGCCTTCAGAAATCTGCACGCTGAATACTGGCTTCCAGATTAGAAGCGACTTCATTTTCCAGCTGCTTGACGACTCTATTATAAGGGTGACTCTGCCACGCTTAATGGATTTGCAATCTTATTTCTACCACAACAACGGTTCTTCAATTTATGTTGGATGCAACACCTCCTCAACGATGAAAGTCAGCAAATCATAGCCAACATCTCCTCGTGAGCAATCTTTGACAGGGACGTCCCCCAAATTGGATTGCTTCTCTTCGCAGACTTGGCTTCCTTTGCACAAATCTCCACACGCCTGCACAATGGATGTTCTCCACGCACAGCGTTTCCTTCAGATCTGGCGATTTCCAGATAGCCCGCCTTAAGATACAGAAAATAGCTAGATGGTGCTTCTTGCACATCAAACAGATCGCACAAGTTTAACACAGGCAACGATACCATTAACAGCAGCAGGTCCTCCTCTTTTGTTTTCACCGTAGGCAGCCCTGCAGGTAAACAATGAACACACAACACTCTCACAAACAAAAGAATTCAACACTAATAATCTGCGTATGTACAGAGAACCTCTTCCAAACTATTTCATCTTCCTGGGCACTCCCATGAGGGATTAAGCCCAGCCAAGCTCTGATACCAAATTAGAGAATTGAAGCGCAGCCATAGCATAGATAATTCACACAATAATATTTTGTATTACACATTGAATCTCAATTACAATACATATAAATAGTTGGAGTCAGAGCCAACTTATTCCCAACATAGATATGGAGGTTGAGAGAATATCCCAACAACTCCAACAAACCAAAACCAACTCCAAACCAATCCCTAAATTAATCATTAATTCTAACACCAATGATTCTGAAAATATTTAGCAATGACTCTAGAATATGTAAGAACATATGCGGGAAGAATAACCTACACACAATGTTGTTGTTTAAAAAATTACAAAGAAATTCAGATTTTCTCACCTACTTTTTGGTTGTGTGCAGGGAAAGAAGAATCTTGAATCCTTCCAACTCCATGTTTTCTTTGTTGAAGAGTTAATGACTCACCTTCCTTGGAAACAATCATCTTATCCCTTTTAAGAAGCTTTCCAAAAGGCTGGTTGCCTAGATATTTCTCGTCTCATTCTTCTTCTTCTATAGCATGATCAGGAGATTGGAGTGGTTGTTTATCCGAGCTTGATAGCGTAACAAGCAACATGTAATAGGAAGCAGGTGCCTCATATCTTCAGCTGCAGGAGAGTTAGTTTCACAAGCTCTAAAGCTATTTACAGATGTGGTGATTGATGTTGGTCTATCTCAATTATGCCAGAGAGAAAGGGGATGTGTTCACTACATTATGGAGTGATGATGGTGCAATGGTAATCTGGGCACAAATGCAGCTAGAAAGGTAGCAAGTGCAGAAGGAGTGGCCAAGTACATTTTTAGCAGAGATAGGAGAGAGGGAGGTTGTGGAAAGAGGAGATTCTTAACAAAAGAAACAAAGGTCAACAAAGAACATGCAATAACTTCTTGGAAAAAGAAGCAAAGGCCAGCAAAGCACATGCATAAACGTTGAGAAGACATTGCCACCATGTTTAAATGAAGTTTAATATACATATTGAAGAATCAAACATTTAATGTTTAGTATTAATGCTTAACTCCAAGAGTAGCATTAATCCACCTTATTATAATACATTGCAAATACATACTTCATTTCCTAGCTTTAATTGCCCCTTGCCTTGAAATGAAGCCAAATAAAACTTCGAAATTTATGATTGGTTAAAAAATGTTGTTAAAAATATTTGATAGATAACCAAAATAAAAAGGACATTCAATGAAATGTAAGAGTAATACTTTAAGTTAACAACCTTGGTTTGAGTGCAAATATCGATAGTCCCTACTGCGTTTAGGTAAGGACTAATAAGATCAAAGAGGGTAGAGCATATCGATCCCTATTTCTATCATTGGGAAAAAAGATGCCTACTACCTATAGTTGTTAAATTGTTAAAGTAGTTGTACTCACGAATGCACTAGTGTATAATTAATTCATGTTTTACCACTGTGTTTTCTCAAACAAGCATGTTATATTTTTGGAGATTTATTTGTTTGTAAAGATCCGACTTTTAATGAGCTGAAAATTAAAGTTGAGTTATTATAAAAAACAAATGTTAAAAGATAATTGATCAAGACATTTAATTACTGGATTCAATGTGATTTTTTAATCTTTCCCTACATTTAAAAAAAAAAAGTCGTGTGATAAATGGCATGTCTATTGTTTGGTTTTAAATAATATTTAAATGTATTATGAAAAAAAAAATTAAAAATAATTTCATGTTATGTGGATTAGCTTTTTTCCATATAAATATATTTAATCTTTTTTGTTGGAAAGTTTAAAAATGGAATATTATATATAAAATAATATATCAAAATCAAATTTATATTTTTAGTTTTGAAAATGTTATTTTCAATAAAATATAAAATATAGTAAAAATATGGATATAGTTATGATTTTATTTAGAAATATTTTTTCAAATAATATATAATAAAAATATGGATATAATTATGATTTTATTTCGGCATATTTTTTCTAATAACGTTATTGTAGAAACTATTTTCTAAGAAAGGAAAGATGCACCATAAATTGATTCTTTTAATCAGAACTTATAACTAATTGTAACTTGTAATTAATTGTAGAGGTTTTTTTAAAGATGGATTATTTTTAATAATTATTGATTTGATGGTTGGTTAATTAAAATTGATAGATAAGGGAAAAAGAGAAGAAAAAAAAATAGGTCAAGTAAAAAGACTACTATTAGATAAATCAACAACTTATCATCTATCTATAAATATATACATAAAGTTTATGGATAATGACCACTTTTACAATGATTTTAGAGGTTAAAATTTTTAATCCTTTGATGCACCATCTTACAACTTTTCTCGTGATGATTGTCATGACTCCAAGCAACCTCCAAAACAAATCTCAAGAACAACAAATCAAAATATATAAATACATTACAAGAAAAAAAAATTAAAAGTACTATACAAATTCATAACCTATACAAAATTTTCCCAAAATCATGTTAATACTTTCTAATAGAATCTAACCTTAGTCCTATATATGACAATACTACCTCCAATTTCAATTTAACCTTTTCCATAAAAAAAAAACATAATAAAATAAATAAATAAATAAAACAAAACATAATATTTTATATTACAATATCAACTTTTATCTTACTTTGTACAATGAAGAATAAATATATTAAATCAATATCAACCTTTCCGAACAATAATTTACAAAGAATTTTTTTTTCACATATCAATGAACCAATAACTTCAATTTAAATGAAACCTTAATAAATAGAATTTTGTTAAACAAAACTTTATAACTCCTCTCACTTCACACTTATTTTATATTAGTTTACCTTTTAAAGTACATCATCCCTATTTTATATTTATTTTACTTTTTAAATTAGATCGTTTCTATTTTATATTTATTTTACTTATTGAATTACATCATCCGTATATGTTGGAAACATTACATACCTTATATCATGCTTACCTTGTTTTTTTCTTTTTACAAGAACTGGAAAATTTTGTATTAAAAAGGTGCAGTCGAGACTACTGAGGTACAAAAATAAGGCAATGTTAAGCCTTGTAGTTCAACTTCTTTGAGATTTGGTCTTATGTTTACAAAAAATGTGTCTCCATACTTGTCATCTATCCTATATTTTACATTATTGTTGTATTTTGAAGTATACAACCTATAGTAAATATCATTTATGCATATAGTAAGATAAAATATTTATTCTAAAGTTTAAAAATATATGTTACTTGGTTCTTTCTTGACATCCACGGGATCGTGTTGCTCCCAGTTTGCACCCACTAGCTCATTGAGGTCTAGCACTTGGTTCACTGTGGTTGTTAAAATGTTTCTTGAAGATTTTTGGTTGCTAACATGGATAGTGAACAACCCATTACCATTCTCCCATTGCTCCAGACAACCTTGCAGGTCCTCAATTTGACTTCGTTGAGAAAAAAATTCATCTTGTAGTCTTTCTATAAGGTGGCAATGCTGAGAAAGAGTTTCCAACTCAAAGGTCATCGTGGAGTTGATTGCTCCCAATTGGATTTTCATTCGTTGACACCCCGTGCATTCCTTATCCAAATCAGGTTATCCTCACCCTGCATTAGAATCCAAAGATTCTGTGTTCCTAGACATCTTGAGAAGATTATTCTTCATGTTCTCCATGTTACCAATAGGGAAAAAGCAGTGATAGGATGAGCTGCGAAAGGGGAGAGCACACCAGATCCCAGGAGGGTCTGGGGAATCAAAAAACCCTGCTAGATTGAGGGAAAAAGATCTGCCCTGGCGAAAGGAGAACCAGACGGGGAAACAAGAAGAACTAAAGAGGCTCATGAAAAGAGGAAAACAAGAAGGGAAAGAGAAAACCAACGAAGGACAAGAGTGAAAGCCCAGAGAGGACCCAGGAGACTGAACTGGAAAAATACCAAGGAAAAAGACCAGAGAGGGCCCATGAGAAGCTCGAACTAAAATTAAGACTTGAGAAGTAAGAGATAATATTCCATGATTTATAACCCCCCGTTGCCTTCCGTCTTGTGAATTCATAAATCTCTCACTCAAACTGAGAGAGTCTCAATTCACAGAAAGATTAATGATGCGATGATGAAAGAACCTGGATTATACATGTCTCACTTGTGTCGATGTACTATGGCCACGTGAAAGATCAATCGAAGTCCTAGAGCTGGCGTCTGTTGATATCCTCAGTGTTATGTCATCCCTTCTACACGCTCATCTAGTCTGATCCATTGAAGCCTTCATTATGTTTCCCATGAGCTCACCTGTGTGAAGGGATTTACCTCCCCTCGCCATGATGGAAAGGAGGTACAATCTTCCATCAATTCTGTTAACCACATACCATGATGTTTCACCTATTGTCGCCCTTCTCCATGTGGTGAGGCACATGCAATTTCTATGTCTGCCACCCAATAGCCCCATAGCAATGTAGTCCTTGGTCATGTTGATTTCAAAGATAATCATCGGGGGGGATATACTCTCTTCATCGTTCACTCCCAAAGTTCTAGGAGCCTTTCCTATGGCCGAATTGGTCATTTTATCGGCCTCAACATTGTTAACTTGAAGGACATGAGATTAATTGACCTTCAAGGACCTTGATAAGAGGATAACTCTTTATATGACCAATTTTGGACTCAAATTCTTAGGATCTAATCCCAAGATCATTGTTCTGATGATCATCTTTGAGTTTCCTACTACATTCAAAGTTTGAATTTGTCGATGTTTTTCCAGTTCAATGCCTTTAAGCAGGGCATAAGCTTCAGCTTTATTATTGGATCCCTTCCCTAGATTCCAATAGAATTTCAAAATTCTTTCTCCTCCAGGTTCAAAGAGAACCCCCCCCGATCGCACCTGACTCCCCTTTTACCTTGTTTTTTTTAATAAAAACAAAAATTTGTATTTATTAAAAAAAATTGTAGTTGAAGCATACATCAAGTTATGTAAGGTTGATTTTTATATTTTCCTTCAGAATAAGAAAACATAAAAAATCTTCAAGCTAATTTCAAAATAGATATTCTAATTTGGCCTACAAGTAGCATGTTTCACAAACACTCCTAAAATATATACAACTATGTAATACATGAAACTAATGATAAACAAGAGAAATATACACATCTTCTTTCCCCTCATCAAATTGAGAAGATATTTTTCCTTTTATATTCATTTGGTCTCGCAGCTAATGAACCATCTCTTTCTTCTTAGGCTAAACTTAAACAAAATTCTCAATTTCCCTATTGCTGGAGGCCATTTTTAAGGGTTCCATATGCTAATTAAGGGTAAGAGTACAAATCTAGTTGCACTCAACCTCTAGAAGTTCTATCCTTTTCTTATGATGATAAAAAATACTCATGTGGTTAATATTTTGATTGAAACAAGCTTGCTCAATTTCTGAAATTTGAGAGGACATAGAAACAATGACACTTTTGTTGGCTTCAATTAATTCCTCATGGTGTTGTATCACTCTATGGAAATCTAAATATCACACATGTCCATATTGTTTGTTTTTGCATGAAAATGATATGAAATAAAAGAATGTAAAGGATCGATCTTCCAGCTTAAACCAACATTAACAATCCTACCAATGGGATTTACATAGTGCCTGGTGGATAGAGTTTTGAATTGGACAGTATAAGACCATAAATAATTCACTTCATTGAGCCTAGGTTCAAGACTCTAGTATTGTGCTTCAAAATGAAAACTCGTCACACTAAACCAAGGTTCAAACCACCATATTTTAGATTTCTCACCTGGGATGAAGACGCAAATAATTGGGGGTTGCACAAATTCAAGGTTATTATCAACCCAAAATATAAAACATTTTCTACAAGGAAAAGGGACCACGTCCCAAAAGAACCCACCTTCCAAAATAACAAGTGCCGGTTGCAAAGGTTCTTGGAACTAAGGGAGAAATTCATTCCACAAAAACCACCACCCCAAAGCCTCAAATTCTCCAAGATTTCCAAAGAATTCAGAGTAGGGGAGATTGGGAATAGACCTGGTATCAAGGAAAACCAAAGGAACACAACCAGAGGAGCTTGCACCACTTGACTCCTTGCTCATACAAGAAATAACATAAAGGATAATGCTCATCCAAAGAAGAATTAAGACATAGAAACTACTAATGTTAACCAAGGGACTTACAAAACCTCCATTTGCACGGGAAAACCAACCTACAAAGTATTAAAAAATTTACATTGCAGAAATTGCACAAGATAGTTACACACAAATAATATCTGTATTATTATCCTGCACAATTAGAACACAATTATATAGTTGGATTCAGATCCAACTTATTCTAAACATAGAGAGAGGGGTAGAGATAATCTCTCAACAACCTCTAACGGATTCAAACCAAACCCAAACCAATTCTATTGTAATCATTATTCCAACACCCTCCCATAATTCTTACATTACAAATATTATATCATAATTACAATACTCAAATTTCAACATAGATATTTTTCTTGATATGGTCTTCATTGACACTCCTATCCACTTTGAAATATTTCAGTATACACTCTTTCTTCTCCACAAATTTAAGCTTCCCTTTCAACTAATTTAAAATAAAAACACTTATGACCATCATTAACGAATTTATAGAATTGACACTTCTATACCTCCTGAAGGAAAATCTTGATACTAAATTATCCTATGGATGCACTACCATCTATGGAATTCCCCCAAAGAGAAAATTTCGACAGTTATATAGGATAGTGATCTAATTACTGGATATTTTCAGCAGTCGATCATGCAACTGACCTTCTTTAAACACATCTACAACAATATATACAAGGACAACCTGTAACTTATGATCTTGAAGCACCCAAGTACAACAAGAATCTCCATCTTTTAACAGACTTGTAAACATACTTCAAACTAGTAAACATGTTCTTACATGGCACCAAAATACGTCAAGAACTACTAGCTTAAGATATGTTAAGTTGTTCTTTGGGAGGTTCTTCATCATTTACAAACAAATAAATATAGAAATACAAATTCTTCATACTACAAAACCAACAAAATAAAAAATATGACCACACCGTTAACTTAATCCTCTATGATGCACGTGTCATGCATTTTGTTATTAACTTTAATAACCATATCCATCCTGTAACAAACCCAACCCGTTAAAAGGATTTTTAAGGAATGGGGCATCAAAATTTCATTTTCCTGATCCATCTCAAATATTAGTTCCACTATCTCCATCGAATTCTGCTCACCACTAGCTTTCTAACGGTTGTCACCATGCTTGAATCCGAGCTCAAAATTGGGAGATCTGCCCTTCCAAATTTCTTCGGGGGCTAATAGTCATGGGCCATGTGGAACCTACATGGATCCAACTCATTCATATCACCCCGAATTCTTTGATATCATGAAGCTCCCCATGCTCCTAGGTCTATGGCGGAGATCCATCCACCATTAATCGACGGTGGATCCTTATCCTTGGGAACACATGTGTCTAAGGTAAAATTCAGCGTTCAACGCTTTTGGGTGCACATAGTTAAACAACCCAAATCTCCCAGAATACTTTTCTTCTAAAGTTTCATGGGCTTGCCACGTGGCTTCGGCCTTTGGGTCTTTCTGCACCACACTATTCCAAATCCTTCGGAGTCATGAAGTCCTCGACTTTGGAAGTCCCGGTACTTCACCATTCATGTGGTCACGCAGACACGTACCAGGGATTGACACACGGTGAGGGCCAGGGGTGACACGTTCCCTTATCAGGGGGTGACACATGTCATGTTCTAATGTGCCCAGGGGTATGCAAAACATCTGTATCCAAGTGACACATGACACCTCTATCGGGGGTCCACATCACCTTGGGTGATGTCAGCGAGCCACATTGGCCCCTAACATGGCCTTCTAACGTTCCCCCAATCTCACGGTCAAGATCCGTCCACGTAGACCCCTCGATCTATGGCTCTCGTTACTTCAGAGGTTCGATGTTCGAGAGTTTTTCTATGCAAACTCCCCGTTTCTCCTGGAGTTGGTCAGTGTTGGGTTGACCACAGTCTAGATCTAATGATAAGGGAGGATCCTGAAGGGTCCTCAGATCCACGACTCACGTCACTTCGTCGATTGGGCATCCGATAGTTTTGGAAGTGTCAAACCCCCAAATCCTCCAAAGTGTCTAGTCTCTGGATTATAAGATCCGATGACACATGTCCATAACAATGGATGACTGATATGGACTCCGTTGTTCACGATTTTTGGAGCCTTCACACTTTAATGTCCCTCGTCCAACTTCCTCTGGAGTGTTGAGTCTCCGAACTACGAGATCTCTTGCCACGTGAATGAAATAGGTAATTGTCGGAGATGACACATTGCAAGGAAGAGAGGAAACTTGGCCCCTTCAGTGGGTGACACATATCACGTGTTAATGGACTTATAGGGCTTGTGAAATTCCCAAATCTAGGTGACACATGGCACATTGATTGTGGGTCCACATCACCCCCCCCCCTTTTTCCTTAATGCACACATACTCTCTGAAGTCCCGATATCTCTCCATGTGGCCTTGGCCATTCGATGATCGACGTTCGACGTTTGACGTTCTACATTTAACGTACCTCTACGATACTACCCCCAAATCCTCCAAAATCCTAAAATGGTCAACGTTGGACTTACTATTCCATATATTCAGCAGTTGGAATAGTTCCTGGGCATCCTCAGATCTATGAACCAGATTAACTTCGAACTCCGAGACTTCGGGGGATCCGTCTCCCTTACGACAAATACCAAAATTCGTCGAACTCATGAAGATTGAAGGAGTCGAGGGGTTAACACCTGTGCTCCTTCTCTAAATCCAATGGTCGTGACAGACCTTGGATCCTCTCGAACGGATCTCATCCGCTCGTCTTCCAAACAAAAGGATCTCCCCTTTTGAGACGTAAATCTCGCTATCCTTCCTGAGCTTCATCAGTTCTGAAAGACTTAGGCACTAGCGTGGGCTTTGCGCTCTTTCTCCTAATATTAACAGTCTCCTTCTCCCAGGAGACTCAAAACAGTTGGGAATGTTGACATACATACAAAAAACTAAGCCCAAGGTCAACGAACTCACAGTTCATTTGATTAAACTTGAGCCACTACAGGGATGGAGCATTTACGCATACAAACCATATGGTTCCTTACTTACTTAAATACACAATCAAGCAAAATATAAGGGGACATAGTCTAACCATCAAGCAACATGCACATCTCTAAAACATTCACAGGATATCCAACTTTATTTTACATTTACAGCTCAAATATACAGGGTATGAGAATACTTATCTATTTCTGATTGTAGCAAACTAACTGACTGTGGGTGTTCACCTTTCCACCCAACCATAGGCTCAGAGGAATTCATTCTTAGCACTCTTCCCACCCCCGTGTCGAGCCATGATATCACTAGGGAACTATGTCATTTCTCAGAGACCTTCTCTCTGTCACTGCATCCCTGCGAGGTTTATCAGATACTTCCCCAACATCAAGCTCATAACCTTCATCTTTTCTTCTACATGTTTGGATCGCACGTTCCCCTCTGTGCATGCGTTCTTTTCTGGTATCTCTCCTTCTCACTGTAGAGACTCACGCGTGTAACTCCTCTTCTCTGTCTTCTCCTTGTCTCTATTTTTTGTATATCTTTTCCCCGGATGGTTCTCGACCTATCTTGTTCCTTCTGTCAGAAGGGAACTTGGGTCAGCCTGGTCTTCTAGACCCTGCAGTACTTTGGGCCGACTTTCTTCATTCAGACCATGCTTCCATTCATGGGGGTGGTTGATTATCCAGCCACCAGTCCTTCCTTCATCAACCGATTCCTCTCCTTGGGATCTAGATGAGGCTAATTATCTCAACAAAGGGAATTTGGGTCATTTGAACTAATGAACACTCTCCACAATTTCCTCATTCTTTCCTCTAGTGATATCATGACCAGTACTTCAAGGCTTTACCCCCACAGTCAGTCATTGGAAATTTAAATAATACATTTACATTGTCCCCATGCCATAACATGGTGATCATGATTAATGATTAATTACAAGTTGGGGGAAACAGGGGTATTACACATCCATTCTTTGAAATTCCTTTGTTGTTCCATAAGCAACGAATTTCCTAATGGTGGCTCCTTCTACTAAATTTGTATCCACAATCCGGATGTTTTGCAGCGTCGACTTCTCTTCCAACACATAGTTGACTTTTATCTCTGCAAAGGGACTAACTCCCTCTTGACGACAAATTGCATAAGGTATAAATTGTGTTCCCAACGGTGACTCCATCACTGTTTTCCCTTCTCTCACACAAACTACAATATATTTGCAAACAAGTAACAAATATGGTGATCTTCTGGCAGACCTCGAACCAATGGCAATGGTTGCACCATCTACATCAACATACTCCAATTCATCCTTTCACCACCTCAGATGTCTTCAACAATCATGCTCACTAATCTCATTAGGTTATGATCTGGAACGATTCATCACAACTGGACACACTCCTCAAAAAAAGAAATGGTCTCTACAAATAAAAACAGAATGGCAACACGACAATTTTGTTGCACAGTGATCTTCTCCGAGCAGTCTCCTAAGGTGAAGAATCTATTAGAAAACATACAAAAAATAAAAAATAACACACACAGTTGCACTCGCTCAAAACACACTCCCACACATATGTACAGAGAATCATCTCCAGTGGCTATCACATCTTCTTGGGCACTCCCGTGAGGGATTAAGCCCAACCAGGCTCTGAGACCATATTGAAAAATTGTCATTGCAGATATTGCACAAGATAGTTACACACAAATAATATTTGTATTATTCTCCTGCACAATTACAACACAATTATATAGTTAGATTTAGATCCAACTTATTCTAAACATAGAGAGAGGGGTAGAGAGAATCTCTCAACAACCTCCAACAGATTCAAACCAAACCCAAACCAATTCTATTGTAAGAATTATTCCAACACAAAGCAACCACACTCATTCCTTATCCAACCCATTATCCCACCTCAAACGTACCAGGACACAAACTAGCATTCAATATCCATGAACTAAGGATGATCTCACATACAAACTTACCTCAACTTAAAGAAAGTAAAATATCTTACTTTTATTTAATAATCGAATCTTGGCCTCAACTACCCACAAATAACTTTACATAGTCATTAAAATGTAAAATGCTTTATATAAAGTTCCTAGAAAAACTATCCACATCATGGTTTATTCATATTATGGTTAAACCAACATTATTTAGATTTACCAATGTTTCTTTTGTGCTTTTGGGTTAAAGTAAAACAAGATTTATAATATTCAAGGTTATAGTTGTAGTATATATTAATATAATTTCAAAATTTATGATGGAACATCAAGCATTGATGGTTCATCACACTTCTCTTGGCTTCAATTGGTCAAGTGCTCGACCTATACCTGGATACATTCGATCAGGCGATTGACCAAAACTCTACATCATTCGTTCGAGTAGTCAACGTGCCTATCGTTCGGACAGTCGACCAGAAGTCGAAGATAGTTGGGTGGTGGATTGACCAAACCAATAATCGACTATGGGTTGGATGCATGGATGGTCGGTTCGATCATTCTTGTCGAGTCGAATCAACATCGCAGATTTGGTGGAGTCAACTCTAACAACTGACATATACATGTGGACAAGAACTTCCCAATTCTATGGAAGTTGGTTAGATATTAAGGCTATATATATCAAGCCTCATGATCATTATCATCGAGTAATAGAACACATAGATCAATTGAATCAAGATGTGCAATATGCACTGTGATGTTTGTTGAGCTCTAGATCTACCTAAGTAAATTAGAGTGCATTTATTATCAATCCGGTGTTTGTAAGACTTAGAGGCATGTCCAAAGTATATGGATTTTAGAGATAGTTTTATCTTTTATGGAGATAACCCAAAGACTGATTCT
>ML803081.1:151649-162045 GCA_009831015.1 Picea engelmannii
ATAATAAATTTAATGGAGAAATTAGAAGTGGGTTAACCCTAAAATAAGGAAAGTGGGCCAAGTGACCTAGAAGATGTTTTTAAGGAAGCTACTTGGAGAGTATAAATAAGAGGCAAGGCTCTCTTATTTTAATCACACTTGAGCATATTGAATATCTATAGGTGTCTGAGGTAACCAAGGATATCTAAGCCGAATTTTTGAGGGAAGGTGAAGAAAAAAAGGCCGAAATGCAAGGAAGGATAAATTCTTTTGATGGTGTTTTCTAAGGTATGTTATTTACAGGTCATCTCACCATTTTTGCTATAACTTGTTTTATATAATGATTCAGACCATTAAATTTCCATTCCATTGATAAATCATACCCAAGTATCTATGGTAAAAAATTCATCTTGTGGGGCGTTGTATTTTGGGAGTTACACTCCGTGGAAAATAGGGTTTGTGGCTAGTCATGAAATTAGTCAAAAACAAGTGTTTCGGGTAAAAATGTCATAAATTCTTCATAACAGATCCAAATTCAGTAATACCAATTGTTTTCGTTATGGTACAATATTTAGTATGTTTTTTAACATTTTCAGATCAATTCAAAGAAAATTTTGTTCGGGGCAAGCTCTACAAGGTTGCTCTCTAGAATAAGCCAGAATTCAGCAAGGTATGTCATTTTTGCTATAAATCCTTTTCTGAGAGGTTCCAAGTAGTGAAACCTAGAGGAATTGTATAAAACACACTGAAGAACATTGTGTATATTTTTTAGTTCTTTATATATTACATTTTCAAAGTTATGATTATTTCAAGTTAGGGTTGTTGACTAATCCAAAACTAGGCATGTGAGACTAAAGAAAAGTTTGATGAAAATGCTAGTCTCTTGTTGTTAAAGTTAAGGAAGATTTGTTGGAATGTGGTCATATACAACAGGTCTATTACAGAGCTAAAAATCAGATTTGGATGATGAAATTGGCAAGGGCTTTTGGTTGAGGTACATGTTGAGTACATGGTTGAGACAAGTAGTTGATGAGTTGGCACATACATGAGGCGTATAGTTGATGATGTTGGTACATATTTATGAGTAGTTGACACATGATTGGTACATACTTGGTACATGGTTGGATGCACTTGTTTATAGTACAGGTTGTTTGGTACAGGTTGGTGCATGGTTGATGCACTTGTTTATGGTACAGGTTAATTACAGGTTGAGGTACATGTTGATGCATGGTTCAGATTTATTGGTACAATTTTACAATGGTATATCTCACAGTGATTGTGTGACAGTGGTTCCATCATTCTAATTCTACTTCAGATTGGCAAGACGGGGCAAGGACAGGTGGTTGTAGCCACCTTTTGGTTGTAGCCGGAGAACATAGGGGGTTGTACCCTCCTTCTGGTTGTGGCCAGAGAATTGGGGAGTTGGAGCTTTCCCTGGGTTGTAGCGTGATAAACTAGGGGATTGGATCATCCTTCTAGTTGCAGCTGTAAAACAAAGAAAGTTGGTGCTTCCAATGAATGTAATTCTTCAAGACATATAAGAAAAAACATCATGTGGTTTTCTCCCGATTTGGGTTTCCACGTAAAACACTGGTGTACTGTGTATGTGTGTGATTGTTTATTTCTTACTGCTCATTATTGGATAATAATTCTACATTGATATAACATTTGAAGAAAAAAGATTATAATTACGCTATTACTGATTCACCCCCCCTCTCAGTAATCCAACATATGTGTGTAAAGGCTATGTATGGTTATGATGTTAGTAGGTGAGTAGATATGTTGTATTATTTGCTTGATCTCTAAGATTATTTTAATATATTCCGGAATTAAAACAAAACTTTTGCATGGAAATCGTGTTTGTTGTAGATGTATTGTTATATCTTAATATGGAACAACATGACCCTTGCAAACAACTATAGTTTTCCTAGTTGTGCTTACTCAATTTTATGAAATGGTTTAACCGAAGTAAACTCCATATTATAGGTCAATTACAAGCTTTTGAATAATAACACAATAAATATATGTAGAGATATATGAACATATTTACATACATATTTGGTTCATGTTGAGAAATAAAACTATACACCATCATGTTATACAAGAGTAGGGGGTGCTAGTTTTGGGCATGGGGAATTGCCATTTTAAGTTTTGGTTTTGGGTGTCTCAATTGAGTGTTGGAACACTAGATTGAATATGGCATGTGCAGGGTCAAATGTTTTTGATATGTGATGAAGATCAACTTAAGTTTTGGGCATAGGGAATCGACATTGTAAATTTCGGTTTTCGATGTGTCAATTGAGTATTAGAACACTAGATTGAAGATCGCATGTGTGGGGTCAAATGTTTTTTATATGTGATGAAGATCAACTTAAGTTATAAAAACCCAAAGACAACAAAATCAATACAAGGGATTTCTATCAACAATTTATTTTTGGGTCAATGAAAGTGAGTAGGTAATGTATCCCCCACCAAGGTTCAAGTCCTACCAAGTAACATGCTCACACTCATTGATGTGCGCTAACACATGTAACAATGGTTCAGGCTAATTTTGAGTCTTAGGTAACTTTGGCAAAATAGATACCCCCACTCACAAATTCTCAAAAAAATGTAAATGAATTGAAGGTTGTTAATAGTTCCCCCCTAATTCTAAATCTAGACATGTTAGCCTCATTATGATAAGATGAAGCTAGTTTTAAAAAAAGGTACAAGGGATTGTTTATCTTTCTATCCAACTTCTTCTACATTACAAGCCATAAAATAGGATCTAATAAATATCATAACATATTTCAATATCATTGTAACCATCAACAATATAGTATATACATAGATATTTCGTTTCATAGTTTTTTGCATCCATGATAAGTTGCATGAACTCTAGTTTAACACAACACATATTGTATTGTTTGTAGTTTCAGAGTTATGTATTCATAACAAGAGAGCCTTGATAATTTGTGATCTAAACATCCTACAAAAGTAGGCACACCATGATGAACACTTTTCTAGGAAAGATCAACCAACATAGGATGAACAACGATCATCACCACTTACGAATGTGGGATGGATGGTTAGTGGTGTATCGACCATCGTATAACACATATGGGTAGCTATGAGTACACTGAACATTGTAATCACCCATAACTCTCATAGAGAAAATGTCTTATTGACATAACTAGTCCCTTTAACCTATTTCAATATTTAGTAGACATTAATGCAAGTTTCAATTTCTCACAAATGAGAGCTATGTTCATTCTTCTGGTTGGTTATATTCAATTGTCGCAATGGTGCATGTACTTGAAAACCTGTTTTTGTGTAGTCTAATGAAGATAATAATGATCCTTATTATGAACATGAAAAAATAATAAAATAATTTTTGGACATTTATTTGAAACAATACTTTCAAATAATCATTAGAAAATGAAAGCCCGCAAGGGTGTAGACCAACTAGCAAGTGTCGTGTAAATGGAAGGAAATATGTAAAGGAGGTCTCAAGTTTGATTCTCACCCTGATTTACCCATGCCGCATTCTTACGGGCTATGTGGACACACCTGGAAGTTATAGTGGTAGAAGACACGAATCGACCATGTGTCACGTGAGTACGAGAACCGACCAAGTTGTCAATTCCACCAGTACAAAAAACAATTATTAGAAAATGAAAGAAAAACTAAACATGTTTTTAGACCAACATTATGATAATGGTAGGAAAATGAAATGCAATATTTAAAACAATGAAACATACAATCTATTGTTACGAAGATTTAGTATTACAAAGTCAATGCTAACATCACAACTCATCTTCCAAACTTATATTAGAACACAATATTGTATTTATAACATAACAAAAACATGAGAATAATCTTATCAATTTACTCCATTTAAATTCTTATTGAAGAATAAATCTAGCACATAAATGGTATCTTTTATTTGTTCTTTCTTTTGTCCCAATATAAAATGAAACTATTCAAATGAAATAAATCTTAGATGATATTAGCACCTAAACAAAAGAACAAATTTCTCAAAATTGTTGCAGAAATATCTACATCCTTAGAACCTTCTTCCTATATCATTATAGCTTTGGATGAAAATAAGGAAATAACAAAGATCATCAAAAAATCGTAATCAGTTGCAAAAACTAATTTGTATATGAGGATTAGAAATCATCTTAACCATCTCATCTAGAAATCTCTCAAAAGCTACCTCAAAGATCACATTATCACAATTCATGGTCTAAGTATAAAGAAGAGGAATAACCAAGTATTGAACAAAGGGGTAGTTTGAAATGGTCCTCTTATTTATTCCACAAATGGCATCCTAGTTGTTAAGATTCTCATTGTTGAATATATCACAAATCCTCAAATTAGAATCCCAAGCAAGCTTTTGCAAGTTCTAAGAAGTCACCTTCTCCATGATCTTGTTTCCATGCATCTACATTTATAATAAATTCTAATTCTAATTCCATTCCAAGATATGCTATTCATTCTAGTGATAAAGCACATTACCGAAATAGAGAAATCCTTAGCGATGACTATAAGGGATATTATCTTTCTTGCAAATATTGTCTAGATTGAAACCAACTTTTGGTCATAAAGTAAGATCTAAAACTACTTCTGATTGGAAAAAAGTGTGTCTTCCTTAGACGTAAGGAAACAAGTTAAGTATCCAAGACCTAGAGGCCTCTGGTAGGAATGGAATTATACCCCCTTGAGGACCGCCAACAAGTCATATTAGGTGGCGTGATTTTCCTTAAATAACGGTGATGAGTTATCCTACATTCATAGAGAACAATTAGTGATGGTTGTCCTCACTGTCAGTTGACAAATGAGTTAGGATAGTTTTTTCCACCTTCGAAAAAACAATTACGATGTTTCTTTGTAATATAATAGTGCTATCTTTGCTCTATTATAGACTAATTATAGTTTAGCAATTTTAAATGGTTAATTATATATTTATGCTTCTTACAAAAATAATGGAGAAATATACTTTTGAGGGTGGAAAAACCTATAATAAATCAATTGTCAACCGATAGTGAGGACAACCATTGTTGGTTACTATATGTGAATGTGTGCTAACTCATCATTGTTATTCAAGGAAAATCACGCTACCTTCAACAACCCACTGGTGGTCTTTAAGGGGAAGAATGATAGAAAATGGGAGAGTAGGCATGGTTTCTTCACACACAAGCAAAACTATTATGAGTTCTATTATCCATTCAACATTGTTACATATAAATATTTTAATATTTGGCTTAAGATAGACTCACTAACTTAGCCACGCTAACAATCTATTGAGAGAATATATCAACCACATACCAAACTAGGAGCTAGCTAGTTGGAGAGAATCGCTGCAGTCCAACTAGATCTAACAACCTACTAAATTTTAGAATCAAACCACTCATGTAAATATTATCTCTACCTCACAATAATCAATACATTAACAAACCACAACCTTATGGCATGATGAAGAATCACACCTTAAACAATAAGACAAGTAGGGGTTAATAATTCCAATACAAACTTTCACTCTTGCCAGTTGCCTCTAATTCTTGGGTCGTTAACCCATTTCCTTGCATTCGAAGAAGATGAACTCTTAGTCAATAAAAAGTAGTTTTAGGTCTTACTCTAGACCAAAAGGTAGTTTTAACCTAAGTAATATCTACATAGAAGCTAGTTTCCATTGTAGTCATCGTTGAGGCTACCTCTAGTAGGGTCATGTATTTTGTAATAGTATTTAGTCTAAATCTTACATATGAGACCAAATACTACCCTCAATTGAGGTTTAATCTTTCACCCAAAATAAATGAAAAAATATACCTATGACTATAACAAACTTCCAAAATCATTTATAACTTGAAACAACTTATAAAAAAGTTATATATAAATGTTTTTTTAAGGTGCTAAAATCCATGTCACTCTATAAGGGAACTCATTTAAATATTTTATGTCCCTCTAGGGGAAGTCATTATCAAAGTGAGATAAGTGGGATATTGATGCTTTTCTTTGGGAGGGCATAAGACTATGTTAACTCTAAGGTGTTGTAATTTGGTGCATAGTGTGTTTTTTTGTCCCTCTATGGGAAGTCATTATCAAAGTGAGATAAGTGGGATCTTCATGATTTTGTTTGAGAGGGCATAAGACTCTGCCAACTTTAAGGTGTTGTAATTTGGTGGATAGTGTGTTTTGGACAATTAGAGTTCTATGTCGTACGTATGTAAGTATTAAATTTTATTATTACATTATTGCATATTTTATATATATATATAACATTAATTTCTCTACACATAATCAAAGATGTCACAACTTGTTTGAAAAATATGTTTGTTTGGGACTTGTGTGTCGTAATGGGAAGAGGATCTTGGTTGGATTCACATGTCATGATAATAAATATATTTTGGTAATTATAGTTGTTTTTAATTTGTGATGATTAATTTTTAGTGAGTTTTTAACTAAGTTGTAGTTTAGTAGTGAAGAGGGTAGCATGTCAAATCATCCACAATTTTTATTTCCCTATAACAAAAATAAAATTTTTATTTCCCTATAACAAAAATAAGTAGTTGAACTTTGGTGCAAGTTTTAAGTGAATTTGATATAACAATATTTTTGTAGTATAGAAGTGTAGATAAACAAAAGTTTTAATGTTAATGGTTTTCCCTTTAATATTCATTTTGAAAGTGTAAGCAAGTCACTTATGATGTTCAACCTCTTTGAATAATTGTAATTCCTGTAGGCTAATTGTAATACTTCTATTATATTTTATAAGTACAAACAATTTATATTAACATCATAAAAAAATTACAATCTTTCCTTTGGCATTAATATTTGACCCTTATAGCTCGAGCACATATTTACTATTATTCAATCTTTCCTTTGCATCTAAATAATTATTTACAATTTTTTCTCCATTAGATATCACATATGACTGTGGATGTTTTACATGGTTTACAATAAATCAACTTACTTTTCAACCTTTTTTTTCCATTAGAGATCACACACTGTGGATGTTTTACATGGTTTACAATAAATCAACTTACTTTTCAACCTTTTTTTTCCATTAGAGATCACATATGAGTGTGTATGTTTTACATGGTTTACAATAAATTAACTTACTTTTCAACTTTATATGTCCATTGATAAGTCATTTTTTCTCATTTGTTCTTCTAAATTTCAATCCACCCATCAAGATTATTAAAAATTCTAACAATGCTAATTGCTTTACATCATTAGTTGGGATGGAAGGCACTAATTCCCTTTCTTAATATGAAACATATATTTCATGCTATCACTTCATCCCTTTAAAAGAGTGCTCTAATTCAAACACTAATAAAATAATAGTAGAGAATTTGTCTCGTGAATTATAATTGTGTTGAACTTTACATTATTATTCTTAATGACTAAGTAAATAGTTCTACAGGGTAGGAGTAGTTTTTTTTTTTAACTAGAATCATTATATGTATATCAAGTATGCATCAAGTAGAGGCTTGAATAATAGAGATGAATTCATTGCATTAAGGACTTTGTTGGTAATAACATTGGATAAAGGGGTTAGAAAATTACAGGTGTTATGAAATTGAAAGCTAGTTATTGATTAGGCCTCAAAGAAAGTTTATGCGGTAATTGTAAGCTTGGGCCCTCTTCCCCAAGATATTCAGGAGACAACGCGGTCCTTTGAATGGCTCTCTTTTAGGCACATCTACAAGGAACTCAACAAGAAATATGACGATCTCTCAAAGGAAGCCTTATCCTCTCCTATTGAGGTGTTTGGCATTTATGAGTTTGTTTGATCCAGGTGGATATCGGTGGCCACCCACCTTTTCCAAATGGCTCAAAACAGTATTTTGGCCATTTTGGCAATTTACTATTTTTAGCAGGTTTTAACTTCCGGGGCCATTTTGAGGGTCCAAATGAAGGTTTTTCGAGATAGAGGTTCTCAATGATAGTCAAAGGCATGATTAAGCCCCCAAAATGAATCTCCTTGACAATACCTTTCCAACGAGCTATCACACCCCTAAAACGAAGATCGTATGCAAAAGTTACGACCCTGGGAAGTTGATGTACTCACTTACCCAAACGGGGCCCACATGACTTTTGGTGCTTCATCTCCTAGGGTTAGGTTTTTGGATGTCTAGGACTTTTGGCATTCCCAGTTATTGTAAAAGGGCCTTCAGAGCCTCATTGTAATCATCTTCTTGGGAATGCGAGTAGCCGTCACATCTCTTCTCAGAGATAAGCTGCCACCATTCTAGCGAGTCTTTCACTCTGTATTTTTACAGTCTCTGTACATTTCTTTGATAGAAATCATGTATTACTGTACATCTGTGTTTATGGTTTCATCTCTGATACATTTCTGTTATATTATTAAATATCTGCAATATCTCTGTGCATTTCGTTATTATATCTCCGCTCTCATTTTGTGCCGAAAATAATTCGGATCAGTGGTATCAGAGCAGGCTTCTCTTGATCATTTTTTTTCAATGCATGTCCCCGACGAGGTCCGAGTATAGCAATTTGGGTCTCGAGCTTGTCTCTCTTGAAGACAATCTCTCTCGCAAACCCAAGAAACCCTCAATGGCGGAAGAAAAGAAAAACGAAGGAGCAGACAATCCTATCAATCTGTTGCTTGAGCAAGCTCTCACGCGATAGAGGGACGAAATGAAGGAGAATTTTTCCCACATCCTTCAACGCCTGCCGATAGCATCATGCGCATCTTCATCAAGCGGCCACTTTGGAGGCACCTCGCTTTTCAAGGTACAAGTTAATTTTGATATTCCTGTATTTGAAGGACAAATAGATGCAGAAGCCCTAGAAAAATGGTTAACTCTGCTAGAAGGTTATTTCTCTGTTCACAATTTTTCCGACAAAGAAAAGATCACCTTCGCACTCCTTAAAGCTCTCCCTCATGTCAAACATTGGTGGGAAACTTACTGGGAGAAAAGTTCCACAGAGGAGTCTGAAATATATGGGGCCGATCCCACTTGGGATTTTTTTGTGGATGCGGTAAAGGAACAGTATTACCCTATTGGCAACTATGAGGACCAGTACATGAGATGGACCACACTGCAGCAAGAGAGGGGCCAAGCAGTTCCAGAGTTCATCAATACCTTCCATACCTTGCACACCAAGATGGGTATCAAAGACTCCGAACGACATTTGGTTCTGAAATACAGTGGGACTCTACACAGATACATCCAAACTGAAATGGATTTTCTAGACATCTCATCACTCGGTGTTGCCTATCAATATGCTGTTAAAATCGAGCAGAAATTTAAGCACCAGAACAAATGAGATTTTGTTTCTGCAAATCCAGAACAACCAAAGTATGACAAAGACACCCCTAACAAACAGTCTCCCGAAAAGCCACATGAAAATAAGGGTCACGGGAAGACAAAGGAGGACATTGGAAAATGGTGCGATTTCCACAAAATCCCTTGGCACAACACCGATGAATGTCGCTCAAAACAGTCATTGGTGGCCGAGATCAAAGAGAAGGAGTTGAACCCTGATTCAGAATCTAATTCTGAAAATAATGGTAAAGGACAGATCATTGACAAAGACCCCACTGCTATTGTCGTGATCACAACAATTCAACCAGAAGAACCAACGGATCCTGAAGAGGGGGAGCGCCTTTTTCATTCATAGATGTGGGTGAAGGGGACCCCGCTGCATTTTATTGTTGATAGCGGAAGCCAGAAGAACCTCATCTCAACAGAGGTCGTCAAATAGTTGGGATTGTCGACAACACCACACCCGCAGCCATACAACATTGGGTGGCTTCGACAAGGACGAGATCTCCATGTCAACCAACAATGTCGATTGTCATACAGCATCCAACCCTTCAAGGATGAGGTATTATGTGATGTTGCCCCACTGGATGTCTGTGATGTTCTCTTGGGCCAACCATATATGTGGAGACGCCATGTTGTTTATGAGTCTCAACCCCGTAGTGTCATTGTTACTTTGGGGGGTCATCTCTACAGAATACCAGAGGTAGTTCCGACTATTGTTCCACCTAAAAAGTGTCGCAAGGTAGTATCTCATACTACAAAATTCAGCTTCTTCACAATCTGTTTAAAAGGAGAACAAAAGGACATTGCAACGACTACAGCCTTGCCCCAAGCACCTTCTATCCAACAGAAGCAGGTCGACAAGGCTGCAGCAAAGTGAAAAGATTCCTTATGCACATCGTCCTCTCATGTATCTCGACTTGTTGAGCAGCCTCAACCGCAATAGGTTCGTGACAGATTTCCACAAACTAAGCAGCACGACGTCTCCAGCAAGATAAGCAGCTCACCAAGATGCAGATTCAACAAATGCTTTTCCCTCTCCCCCGGGAACTCAACGCAATGGAGACCATTGCTTCCTAAGGAGGAAGGATTGATCCAGGTGGATATCGGTGGCCACCCACCTTTTCCAAATGGCTCAA
>ML803081.1:162675-185273 GCA_009831015.1 Picea engelmannii
AAAGAGTGCTTCAAATATGACAATGAAAGGTGAATTCAAGAAATGTTAAATTGTTGGGTCCACATATTGCTATCAAACCCCTCTATATGTGGACCCATATGCCCCACAACCCTTTGTACAATATGTGTACTCCACTTATATCTTGAAGAAGGCTAGTAATGGGCCCACTTGTAGGAAAGCCATGATTGTTTTCTAGAGGGACAATCAATGATCTCACTTCTTATTACTATTCATAGGAGCATATGCATAATCTTCCCATCATTATTTGCCATGTGATTATATAGCATTTGCAACTACCTTTGGTTGCAATGCTATATAATCAATGCAATATATTTTGCTCGAATTTGGGAATATATTAAGGGAGTTCAATAGGCGAAGTTAGTTAAGTAGAGTCGCAACAAATGAGATTATTAGTTATTTAGTTAAGTATGGTAATATTATTTGGGGGCTTGTTATAGATATTAAGATAGAGACAACTTGCAAGAATTTTAGAGTTTTGGATCCTCTAAAATCATTATGGAATTTTACACATAACTAACTCCAGATGTATGAGTAATGTGAGTTGACATGTCATCCACTCGGTATCATGGTGGTCAACAAGATAGGTCAACTGGTCAACTTGCAGGAGGCATATCTTTCACATATGAACTTAGATTGAGGTGATTTTCCTATTGTTGGAAAACTCTCGATGTGTAGAGTAGTGTAGAGAGGCTAGAACTTTGTTCACAAAGTTTTGACCTCAAAATGACCATTTAATGCCTCAAATGGGCTCCAAATGGAATTGGACTCCAAATCACCAAAGTGGGACTTGCCCCTAAAATGGGCTCTACAAGCCAATAGCTCCAAATTTTCCACCTAGAAATTACCAAAATAGATAAATTATATACGATTGACTTCATATCAAATGTCTCTTGGAATGTTTTTGTTTTTATATCTAAAGGAAGGATCATCCTCATTTCTAGTTGAAAAGAGCACGATCGCACCTAAATTCTTTGAATGGAGGCACAACCAAGAGAAACCAAGACAAAAAGAAAAATTACAACTTAGAAGTGGCTTTTCATAGAACTTTAGATAAAGACAACTCGTAATAAAACAATAAGAAAGACCCTTAAAAACCCAACAATTCAAATAATTAGGACTATCTTTTAAAACGAATAAAAATTCTATCCCTAATGAAGTCACCATTTTGTGTACAATTAAAGTTAACATGGGGATTACTATCAAGATCTTCACTAATGGATTAGTAGACTAGTGCATAGACTTAACTTAATCTACCATTATCACACAAAGAATCATTGAAAACACTTGTTTTTAATTGAAATTAAGGTTTTAAGAATGAAATATAATAGAACTTGTAAAAGCAATTCAAAGGTATTTGAAGTGGTTAGTGTGTTGAGCGGGAAGAGAAGGAACCTTTAACCACAATGGTCTCCCAAAATCACCTACTCACAAAAACTAAGCATAAACCTTTCTATTATCCTACAATAGTAAACCATAATAGTAAACCATAATATATAAGATGCTTGAGAAAGGAGAAACCCTAAATCAATGATTCAATAATATATAAACAAAGAAATAACATGAATTATGAACACTAGATTTTTTTTGAGGTGAGAAAATAATTTTATTAATCAAGAAATATAATAAGAATGGTTGCCTTGAGAGTAAGCTAAGCTTGTATAAAATGGACCATGTTTCTGGTCACAAATCCAATAAGAATTTGTTAGAAATTTCAAGCAAGAGTAGATTTTTACCATGACACATGGCCAATGCATGGTGGAACGATGTTCTCAGGGGTTTTGCACAGTTTTGAATCGATCTAGATCATCGAAAATTTGATTAGAATTTTAGATTAATGGTAACTATAACTTTCTATATAACTAGATTTTGACAATTAAAGGGATTCCATTTTCCTATCTCTAAGCATTCATTCCTCTCTTAGGATCTCAAGGGTCACTTGATTTTCAAAAATAGTGTGAATGCATTGTGTGCACTCACGTATTGTGCAACATAACCATTGCATGATCCAAAGATCCTTAACATGTGTGAAGGATAATAGAATAATTCAATCTTCCAAGGGACATGGGGCCTTCACCTTGTTGACCAATATCTTATCACATTCATTCATAAAGGGGGTTTAAAATTGTGAAAATTAAAGTCAATATATTGTAGGTATTGTGGGGGGATGTCAGGTATCAGAGGTTTTCTAGGGATTGTGGGGTATAAAAGGGGGTATCTAGTAAAAATAGAGTTTTTTATTGGAAATATGTATTGGGAGGGTTCAACAAAATAATTTTGGGAGGTATTTATCAATATCTAGTGAAATTAGGGGTATTATTTAATACCCCACGAACACACATGTTATGTTACAAGTTCACTGAGTAAAGACACCATGCCAAGGGTTTCTCATAATCATAGTTTATTAGTTGGTGAATCCCAAAATATTGGTGGTTTACTTGCTCTCTGACAATCAATTTTGACTATATCAACCTTATGTGTATTGGTATCGAAAAGACAACGAAACTTTAAACTTGTTATAAATACAATAATACTATTTTCAAAAGAAGAAAAAGAAAAAAAAACAATAATAAAACCCTAAGTATTTATAACTTTACAAAATATTTTAACCATCTTAAATTTATTAAATTTTATAAAAATAAAATACAATTTTTAAAAACTAATACCAACTCATACAACATGATAAAATAAAACACGATAAAATAACACTTATAAGCTTTTTTTTCAACAAATTTTGTTTCTCTTTATATTATAAAAATATAAATAGTGCACTTTACATATATCATCATAGTTCTTGCATTCTTTGCATAGCTTCATTTCTTCACTTATATAAAATAAAACCTTACTCAAAAGTAAAGAGTTCTTGTTTTATCAGTGAAACAAACGATAAACTCGTAATAAGATAACACTAATATGTTGAACACATATTCTAAAAATAAAGGTTTTATTTCCTTTGCCAACTTATACCCAAACTCATAACTTTCTCCACATTCCTTTCCCAAAAACATATGTAGAATTTCTCCGCTTTTTAACATTCTCATTTTATGAGTTCTTTCGCCATGGAATCCACATAGATTCCATAGGTACACATCCTTATCCTTTCTATGGATTTTCACTACTCAATCAACATAATTTTCACCCTTTCGCCACTTTATATAGCTCTTACCACTACACAATCAAAAGAAGAAATTACAAAGATTTCAAATTTCTTCACTTTATATAATTTTTACTCGTACACAACCAAAAGATAGAAAAAAAAAATTACAAAGATGACATAATAATTATGTGACACAAACACTCAAATCAGCCCTAAAATCCCACTAAGTACCTTATACAACTCTCTTGGTACCTTATACTTTGGACACCAATCCCATTGAGTACCTTATACAACTCTTTGTACCTTATACTTTGACACCAAATTTTGAGACAAAGTGTAGGACCAACTATCATTTCCATGGAAACATACACATTCCACTAAGTACCTTATACAATCCTCTAGGCCTTGATACCAATTTTCGAGACAAATGTGGCACCAATTATCACTTTCATGGTAGCATATGCATTTGTAAGATGTTGTTAAAAAATATGTACAAATTTGATGGGTTAATTTGAGTGGTTAAATAGAAATATTTTTATAATTGTTATTGTAAGATTGAGTTCTTTTAAGTAGTTAAATAAAAAATATTTTTATAAAAAATTATAAAAATATGTTTTATTATCCATCTGTATCATCTGTATTATAGTATAATTTAATATTTTTATTATATTAATTTTTTTATAAATTTCAATATTTTTACATAAATATTAATAAAAATATTAAAAAATAAATAAACAATATACACAAACACAAAATGTAATCAAATAAAATATAATTATATTAAATTTTTTAATCAATATCAATATTTTTACATGAATATTAATAAAAATATTAAAAAATTAAAAAAAAAAACATACACAATATATAATCAAATAAAATGTAATTATTTTTTAATATGCAGTATATCATTTAAATATTTTTCATTAATATATTTTTATAATAATATGAAAAAAATCCTAATAAATTTAAAACATGAAATTTATATCATTTAAATAGTTTTTGTTGATATATTTTTATAATAATATTTTTTAATATGCAGTATATCATTTAAATATTTTTCATTAATATATTTTTATAATAATATGAAAAAAATCCTAATAAATTTAAAACATAAAATTTATATCATTTAAATAGTTTTTGTTGATATATTTTTATAATAATATGAAAAGAATCCTAATAAATTAAAAACATGAAATTTGTAATTATTATTAAGTAAATAATTAGATATAATGGTTCAAATTTGCAATCATTTTATTGAGTAAACAATGAGTGGTGGGAAAAGGGTATTCATATTGCCCTCTTATACAGTAAAAATTGTCTTTAAATCTGGTAAGGATTTTATCATAAGTTAAGAACTTTGATCATTGTATTTTGGTTTTGAGAACTTTGATCATATTATTTTGGTTTTGAAAATTTTGACCCATATTAAAAGGTAAAAGAAATTGAATCATTAAATTTCTTATAAATAAATAAAAACTTTAATTAAAAAAACGCTTTTATGAAACTCTTATATGAAACGTTACAAAGAATCATCTTTAAACCTTATAAAAACCATATAAATATAAATAAATAAAAACTTTAATTTAAAAAAACACTTTTATAAAACTCTTATATGAAACGTTACAAAGAATCATCTTTAAACCTTATAAAAACCATATAAATCAATGGACCCACATCTCACTGTAACGTTACAAAGAGTCATCTTTAAACTTTATAAAAACCATATAAACCAATGGATCCCAAAGAGTCATCTTTAAACCTTATAAAAACCATATAAACCAATGGATCCACATCTCAGTCTAACTTAAAAGTAGAGAGGAAGAATAAACTAACCCATTTAAACCTTAAACTATTCAAACTCAACACTCAAATAAAAACCACTGGACCCAAAGCCAAATGTAGCCAAATGTAACTTAAAAGTTGAGAGGAAGAGGAAGAATAAACTAGCCCATTCTACCTTCAAAGTAGATGGAAAGAGTAAACTATAAAGAAAGGGTTCCAAATATTAAAGGAAAAACCATCTTGACCTTCAAGAGGAATCTAGACTACGTGTTTAAATGATTAAGAATAAAGTGTTTATGTGAAATAGTGATGAGCTTTGTTCTAATAAAATTATAATTATAGTTTAACAATTTTTAAAATGGTTAATTATTATAGCATTATGCTATATTAAAACGTTTTTGCACCAAAAACAAATTGTACCACATACCTATGACTATAATTGTGTCAAACTTCCAAAATAATTTATGATATAATGTTTGAGCTTATAATAGTTTTTGCAACGTACTAAAATCATGTTCATATTATGGGACTCATTTAAATATATTCCCATCATATGAGTGGTATGATTAAAGTGAGATTGATGCTTTTCTTGGGGAGGGCAAGAAGACCGGCTCCCTTTAACGTAATATATTTGAATGGATTGTTCAAAATGATACTTAAGCATATATCAAGTTTAGATATAAAATGTTGAGATTAAATTTGAATTAATTATGGTGATTTTTTATTAATTTGAGATATATATGTGTGTGTTAATTGGATGTTGAGAGGAAAATTGTTATCCTTTTCACTAGGAATAACATCTTACTTGGTAATATATTGTTTTTAGTGAACTAATTGTTAATGAGTTAATTATGATCTAATCATGAGTTATTGATATGACCATTGTGTCCTGAAGAATCTAGGGTTTACCTTTGATACTATAATTGGAATGAAGGGTAGTGTTCGAGAAATCCCCCCCTAAATACATTACCTGTAAAAAAAAGACATAATGTTTTAATATCATTAATTTGTAACTTGTCATTTCAGAAAACAATGGTTGTTCAAGATCTTTTAAACCTACATAAGATAATAATAGAAAAATGACTTTGGTTAGGTTTACATGTTAAGAACACAATTTTTTTTAACACTTACAAATATTTTTTTTATTTTTAGTTATTAATTCTTTAGTGGGCTGTTAATGGGGTTGTGCTTAAGTGATTACCTCCTGGCCTAAAAAACCCACGTATGCAAAGTATGGATTAAATCTGTTGCAACATCAGAATTCGAGTTGCTCTCAAATTCTCAATATGGGCCCAAATTTCCTCTTTAACATAGTTTTGTGTTCTTTGTTGTTAGACGCGTAACTTAAGCACTCTTTTGTATGGTGCTAAACTTTTTATCCTCCATGGGACCATATGTGGGAACCTTGCACCAAATCTACACTATAGGCTCCTCTGTCCAAGAGATTATCGTCATAAGACCTCGAGCTATGATCAGGCACTTATTTTCGTCAGTGCTTAAATCCCCTCAAGCCATCAGACCTTTCTATCGGAGTATCGCTCACACACAGGTTAATTTATCTACCCTGATCACAGACTCCAATGCATTGAACCACTTCAATGGGTTTGAGTCGTTGATATTTTGTGTTCAACAGTCACACTTCATTTGCCTTTATTCAACTTTAACCTCGGTCTCTACGGCTCTTCGCCACACATCTCATTCTAAACCATTGACCTACTCAACCCCAAATAGATCTCCACCATCAATCTAACACTTCAAATACTTTGCTCCAACAAGCCATGGCCACTATAACACCTCCATGTGCTCTTACTAGATCCATCGATCTATATGATCCCAAACAAATCCTCATCGTTGATTGGAATCTAACATCAACTATTCTCTTTCGACTGTGTGTCACTTCGATGATAGTAAAAAATTATCTATGTTGTTGACCTATCCTTCCCTATCAATCTCATTCATTGATCGAACTATCGTCTATCGAGGTATTCCTCCAGTTGTGTACTCCGACACACTAGCTCCAAAGGTCTTTAGACTGTCGCTCCCTCGGCGTATCAGACTCCAATATTAGAAATGACTCTTGTCGTTGATCTAGATGGACGCCACTCTAGATCTAATTTCAACCTCCCAAAGTTAAAACACATGAATACAACCTTGATATGATAAATCAACGATCATGATTACTCCTTGTCCTAATCAGATGGTCAGTGTTTCTCCTCAATTGTAAAGGGATTCGATCCATGTTCCTGAAGGTTTTTGACCTTTGATTATCCTACACACAAAATAGGTTTTTAATTCTTATTCAACCACGATTCTAATCCAATTCGATGTTCACTCGGTCGATCTATCTTGTCGGTTTCATCGATGCTTCCTTCTCTGAATTGAGGATTTCTGACACAACTTTAAACCTAAAACTTTCAAACACAACTTTGAAGAGTTCAATCTAGACTTTAATAACTCCACACATGGATACAAATATAATGAAATATGTATTAAACTCCACACTGACACAAGAGCCCATAAACACAAAGATTTCTATTAATGAATCTATATACACAATTAACACAAGGCCTTCATCCTTCTTGGACAGATTTACATTTAGTTGACCTCTGCTTGGCCTTTGGCCACACTTGACCTCTTTTACTCACACCTCTTTTTTCACCCCCTATCTAATTCTATCCCCTAATTCCCTTAAGCTTACAATTTTTAAAACTAAAGGATTCTAATATCATAATCGGTTTAGATCCTAAAATATCTCAATTATCAATCCCGAGGATCCCTCATATCCATAATATCCTTAATAGATATACACCTCACCCTAAGATCTCTCTAAATTTCACAAGTCAAAATCTCTCTAAATATTACAACTCTCAAGATCTATCTAACAAAGGTAGACTCGATTATATTCTAATCAATTTCAATCCAACAAATGAAATCCTTCTAGAACTCAAATAAACATTGGAAATTACAATAATTCAAATTCCCCCTAGGCCTAATGAATGAGGTTGATTTTGGAGGGAAAATGCTCCTACATCAGACTCCCAGGGTTAAAAAATGTCATGATCTCCTAATCATGTGTATTTGTTGAAGTCCTCCTGGATCCCAAATCTTATGTTACTGCTCACTTTCCTTGCTTACTTCTTGTTGTTTGTAACCTTCCAGGATCCCATACTTTGTTTTGTTGTTTTCCAAGTACCTTGTTGATATATTCCTTTTCAACCAATTGCAATTTGTGGTTGACTGTCCTTTTTACCCCATGGTCTCCCCATATAGAATTCATATGGACTCCATATATCTACTGCCAACTCCTTGGTCTTCATTTATTTGATGTCCTTGTACCCATGGGAATATTCTTCAAAGTCTACTGTAGCAGAAATCCACCTTCCTTAGACAACTCTGCATCCTCTGGTTGACTATAATTTACATACTCAAACAAACAATTAGTTTGAAAAACTAACAACTCTTCTCTTGATGCCTCAAATTCTTCTCTCATATAAGGTATCATTGAATACTTTGTGTCTGCAATAGTTATGCATTCTTATTCAATCTTGGGATTGACCAACTACTCTTCCAAAGATCTTAATTCTTCATCATAATTTGTCAACATTGTATTTGAATGGCTTTCAACTTCTTCATTTTATTTGTGGTTGTCTTCATAACTTCCATACACATACCAATGATTAGTTTTAAATCCATGAGACTCTTGGGTCTCATCTGGCATCATCTCCTTATGTTGGCCTGAGCATTTCATAAGACTGTCATCATCAACATATGTTTTTTTCACAAGTTCATTTACAAGTTGTATATAGTCTTCACTTTGAATACTTTTATAATATAACATTGTCCCATCCTTCTCCACAACAAAATTTTGTTTATGTTATATTCCTTTAGAAATCATATCGCCATCTTCATCAATCTTTATGACAGTTTCATGTGACTGTGTTTCTTCACTCCTTGAACAACCTGTAAATATACACAAATCATTATATTTAAAAACATAAGGCTCTCTAGCCTCACTTGATGGCTCTGTCATCATCTTCACATGATGATATAGACTTTTCCAACAATCCATGAGACTCTTAACAAGTCTCTTTTCAACATCTCCATCATCTTCCTCTCCAAGGAATAATCTTTGTTGTGGTTCACAAATGTGAACTTCCTCTTCTGGCATTGTCCTATGTCTAATATCAATTGCTATGAGTTTCTCTTCCTCTATCCAAGCACTCAATTTGTGCTTTCTCTTATTCTTCATCCTTTCCTCTGTCCCAAGGAAAACATTGATTATGTGCACCAATTTCTTCATACACAAATGCATAATAGGCCACTTGACCTTCTTCTTCACATTCCAACCCCATATTTGGTCTTCATCAATTTCCTAAAGTAACTCCAAAATTATATTGAGTCTTTCCTTTACCTCAGTATATTCCCTATCAATCTCCTCTTGACTCTTCTACTTTTTTTCAACTTCTTTGGAATCCTCTTTCCTATGGTTGTGGCATCTCTTTGAACCCATGTCATGACTATCAATAGACATATCCATCTCTTCCCTTTGTGAACTTCTCCTTGTTCACTATGAATTGCATCAAGCCTTTCCTCTCTAGAAAGTATATACACCTTGTCATTCAATACCTCATCAATCTTCCTCTTGTTCTTGACCTCTGGGTATCCTTCTACTTCTATCTCCTAGAACCTTCCGAGCACTCCTGCTCCTTAGCTTCAAAAGTTGTAGGCTTCTTCACTCCACTCACTTCCTCTTGAGAATTGCATTGGTCCTCTTCTCTTCAAGACATTATCACAACTTCTCCTTGATGTGAGGGTCCGTCTGCCACAAGATTCTTTCCTTCTTCAAAATCCTCTTCTGCTTCTATCTATTTTTTTTGTGACTGGTGGATTCAACAATTTGTGGTTCTCGTACTTGCGTGACACGGGGTCGATTCTTGTCTACTACCTATATAACCTCCAGGTGTGTTCACACAACCCACAAGCATGGGGCACGAGTAAATTGGGGTGAGAATCGAATGTGAGGCCTCCTTTTTACATTTCCTTCCATTTACACGGCACTTTCCAATCAATCCACACCCCTGTGGGCTTCTGCTTCTATCTATTAACTAACATTAACAATTTTAATTAAACCCAAAGATTAATCATAAAACATTATATTAATACCTGCAAGATTTGTTTCAAGATCTTGTCCTCCAAAAATCTCTCCCCAACTTTGCTTCTTGGTTGGAATGGCCTCAAATATGCAACTTCAGAGTTATTTTGTTGAACTTTATCCCTTACTCAAACACACACACAAAATTCTTCATAACTCCTCAAAATTCAAACACATACCTTATATTTAGATCATATATATCCAATTTATTTTTATGTCTGTCTGGAAACAATGAGCTTCTTCAGTCTGAAACTGCTCCTCTCGAATAAATTCAATATCTCTTCTTCAATTTTAGAGCATAGTTTCACTATGATACCAAAAATGATGACCTCCCAGCCTAAAAAACCCATGTATGCAAAGTATGGATTAACTCTGTTGCATCTTCAGAATTCAAGTTGCTCTCAAATTCTCAATATGGGCCCAAATTTATCTTTTAACAGAGTTTTGTGTTCTCTGTTTTTAGGAACTTAACTTAAGCACTCTTTTGTATGGCGCTAAACGTTTTATCCTCCACATGACCATATGTGGGAACCTTGTGCCAACTCTACACTGAGAGCTCCTTTATCCAAGCGCTTATCATGATAAGACCTTCACCTATGACTAGAAACTTATCGTTGTCGATGCTTAACTCCCCTCAAGCCAACAGACCTTTCTATCGGAGTATCTCTCACACACATGGTAATTTCTCTACTCTGATCACATACTCCGATGCATTGAACCACTTCAATGGGTCTAAGTCATTGATCTCTCATGATCAACAATCACAATTCATTCACCTTTATTCAACTTGAAGCTTGGTCTCTACGGCTCTTCGTCGCACGTCTCATTCTGAATCGATGATCTACTCAACCCCGAGTAGATCTCCACCATCAATCTAGTAACTCCAAATACTTTTCTCTGACAAGCTATGGCCAATAGAACACCTCCACATGTTCTTCCCAGATCCGTCGATCTATATGATCTTGAATATATCCTCGTCGTTGATTGTTGTCTCTCATCCACTTTCCTCTTTCGACTGTGTATCACTCTGATGATCGTCAAAACTTCTCTTTGTCGTTGATCTATCCTTCTCGATCAATCTCAGTCGTTGATTAGATTACCATCTATCGGGGTATTCCTCCAGTTACATACTCTGACACATTAACTCCGAAGCTCTTTAGATTGTCTCTCCCTCGGTGTATCAGAATCCAATATTAGAACTGACTCATGTTTTATATTTGGATGGACACCACTCTAGATCTAATTTCAACCATCCAAATTTAAAGCACACGAATACAACCTCGATCTAATATATCAACAATCATGATTACTCCTTTTCCTGATTAGATGGTCATTGTTTCTCCTCAATTGCAAAGGGATTCGATCTTTGTTCCTGAAGGTTTTCAACCTTCGATTCGCCTGCACACAGAATAGGATTCAAATTATTATTCAACCATGATTCCAAGCCAATTCAACGTTCACTCGGTCGATCTATCGTGTTGGTTTTGTCGATCTATCTAGAGTAGTGTAGAGAGGCTATAACTTTGTTCGCAAAGTTTTGACCTCAAAATGACCATTTAATGCCTCAAATGGTCTCCAAATGATTTTGGACCCCAAATCACCAAAGAGGTACTTGCCCCTAAAATGGGCTCTACAAGCCAATAGCCAGGGATGATTTTAAGGATGGAAATTTATTTTAAAATGTATAAACCTTGGTGAATTTTACTAATCCTTCAAATGCCAACTGTAAATGTTTGGCGATATTTTTGTAAAAACATTCAAATTTTTAAGGATTTTATATAGTTTGTATAAAATTTTGGCGATTTTTAAGGTAAAATAATTTTATCCTATAGAATTTTGGTGAATAGTTTTTAGAATAGTGAATCTTGTTTTTGGAAAAACCATCGAAAATTAGCCCATGAGCAAAATTTAGCGCCTAAAATCATCCCTGCCAATAACTCCAATTTTTCCACCTAGAAATTACCAAAATAGATGAAAAATTATATATGATTGACTTCATATCAAATGTCTCTTGGAATGTTTTTATTTTTATCCCTAAAGGAAGGATCATGCACATTTCTAGTTAAAAAGAGCACGATCACACCTAAATTCTTTGAATGGAGGCACAACCAAGAGAAACCAAGACAAAAGGAAAAATCCCAACTTAGAAGTGACTTGTCATAGACCTTTAGATAAAGACAACTCGCAAGAAAACAATAAGAAAGACCCTTAAAAACCCAACAATTCAAATAATTAGGACAATCTTTTAAAAAGAATAAAAATTCTATCCCCAACAAACTCACCATTTTGTGTACAATTAAGGTTAACAAAGGATTACCATCAAGATCTTCACTAGTGGATTAGTAGACTAGTGCATAGACTTAACATAATATACCATTCTCACACAAAAAATCATTGAAAGCACTTGCTTTTAATTGAAACAAGGGTTTTAAGAATGAAATAGAATAGAAATTGTAAAAGCAATTCAAAGGTATTTGAAGTGGTTGGTGTGTTGAGTGGGAGGAGAAGGAACCTTTAGCCACAATTGTCTCCTAAAATCAATTAATCACAACAACTAAGAATAAACCTTTCTATTATCCTAAAATAGTAAATCATAATACATAAGATGCGTGAGAAAGGAGAAACCCTAAAACAATGATTCAATAATATATAAACAAAGAATAACATGAATTATGAACACTAGATTTTTTTGAGGTGGGAAAATAATTTTATTAATCAAGAAATATAATAAGAATGGTTACCTTGAGAGTAAGCTAAGCTTGCATCAAATGGACCATGTTTCTGGTCACAAATCCAATAAGAATTTGTTATAAATTTCAAGCAAGAGTAGAGTTTTACCATGACACATGGCCAATGCATAGTGGAACGATGTCCTCAACAGTTTTGCACAATTTTGAATCGATCCATATCATCAAAATTTTGATTAGAATTTTAGATTTATGGTAACTTTAACTTTGTATATCACTAGATTTTGACAACTAAAGGATTCCATTTTCCTATCTCTAAGCATCCATTCCTCTCTTAGGCTCTCAAGGGTCACTTAATTTTCAAAAATAGTGTGAATGCATTATGTGCACTCACATATTGTGTAACATAACCTTTGCATGATCCAAAGATCCTTAACATGTGTGAAGGATAATATAATAATGCAACCTTCCAAGGTACATGGGGGTTTCACCTTGTTGACCAATATCTTATCACGTTCATTCATAAAGGGGGGTTTAAAATTGTGAAAATTAAAGTCAATATATTGTAGGTATTGTGGGGGGATGTCGGGTATCAGAGGGTTTTCTAGGTATTGTGGGGTATAAAAGGGGGTATCTAGTAAAAACAGGGTTTTTAATTGGAAATATGTATTGGGAGGGGGTTCAACAAAATAATTTTGGGAGGTATTTATCAAAATTATTAATGTCAGCATGGAACCAATAAATCCATGTGCAGGACAGAAGGACACCACAAGAACAAATGTCCAACATTTGCGCAGTATATGGAAGTAGGGATGCCAAATCCATTACCAACAGGAGGACTATGGTGTGAAATCTGCAAGAAACCAGGCCACGATCCATATCACTGCTCAATGATGCAGAAATACTAGATAGTCCCCAAGAGTTCATATTGCAACTTTTGCAAGTCAATGGGCCACGAAGACAAATATTGTAGAACTATGGAATTGATGTGAGAAAGGACATCGGATGCATATAGAGTGCAGGAAGAAATGATGACTGGGAAAGATGCACCATAATTTAACCAAGTTCCATCCCCATACAACACTGCACAACAGCAGTATAATACTGCACAACAACCATATAATACTGCGCAATCACAGTACAACATAGCACAACCTCAGTATAATACCGCGTAGTACAATAAGGCGCCTTAGTATAATGCACGAAGAGGATATCGAGCAAGATACAGAGGTGGAGGATGAGCGAGAGGAGGTTTTGGATGAGGTAGAGGACCAGTGGTATGTCAAAACTGCCAACAACCAGGACATTATGCAAGGGAATGCCCACTTCCACCAACAACTTGTATGTATTTTCACGCATCAGACCATGATATGGAAGAATGTCCAGCACTATTAGTAAAGATCCAGGAAAAGAGGAACCAAAAAAACCACAATTTTCAATGGATCTCAACCGAAGCGAGGGATGAAGGACGAAACATCAACATAGTTACCCGTGGAGGAGCTAAAACAAGGAACGACGCAATAAGACAAGAGCTAGTACAACACCAGTGGGTAAAGAAGAACTCCGAACCAAGGAAGCAGTTCGATGCGCAGAAGGAGAAGGAGATATTTAAGAAAGCCCGACAAGAATTTCAGAAGTAGGACATTGCATCGACTTCAACCGCGCAACAAAGCAAGGAAGCGCCATAATACGAGATGCCTCTTTTATTCGATCATACCAACGAAATGAAATCTATGGGACAAGTAAGTACAATCAAAGGCTTTTTGCAATCATGTGTCAGAGTATTGAATGATCCATCATCTGTCAAAATATTGTAAAACGTACTGGAAAGATGTAGTATAGAGACGGAAGGAAAACTAGAACAAAAAATCGTCAATCACCTACATACAAGAAGAAGAACAAGTAAGGAGTTTAGACTAAATGCCAACATCATATATTTTAACATGGGATATATCATACTAGATCTAGGATATAAAGTGAATGTATTACCAAAGAATACATGGCAATGCATGGGAGAGCCCACATTAGGATACTCACATGTTCAATTAAAACTAGCAAACCAACACAGAGTCCTACCAATCGGTAGACTGAAAGGAGTGATAGTAGACCTGGATGGAGTGCGCACTAAAGCAGATTTTGAAGTAATTGAAATAGTAGACGACACAACACCATATCTAGCGTTGCTTGGATTGGATTGGGCATTTGAAAACTAGGTCATAATCAATTTAAAGACACGAAAAATGGCGTTTGAGTCAAGTGAATACAGGGTCATCGCGCCATTAGACCCATCAGAAGGGGAAAGGTTTGTAGAACCCACTTGCCTAGACTTAGAAGAAATCAACCAGTTGTATAGAACAACTACGTGCGATGAGGATTATGTAAAGACAACAGCAGATGGAATACTCAGTTGGCAGAGCATTACTTCATGTGCGATAGACTTGGATATGAGTTTATAGAACTGGAAACAAAGGCTACATGAAGTTTCCATGAGGATATGTGGATGAATAGACCGCGTAGTAAGATGGGTAGGCACATAGATAAGGGAACCACCCAGTTTCCATGGAATAAATGATCTAGAAACATTATTGGCATAGTACGAAGACGAAGTTTCAAATAATCAGAGACTCTTAGCATTGGATATAGCACTCAAGGCCACACCTGGAAGATGGTGGGGCACATACAAAGAGACAATCACATATTGGTACCAATGTAAGTGGTTGTTGCGCATAAGGTTCGACACATAACAGAAAAACAACAAGCAACATAGGTACAATGGATAGGGGGAACCAGTGGAACACTTGGAGAAGTGAAAAATGTCATGGACACTGACACCCCTAGAGGAATGGCCTCATTATTTTATACACACTTTAGAGGGCATACCAGAGAACTGGTATACTGACCAGGAACTGCGCAAAGGAATTGCGACCTGGACGATATTGCAACATAATTTTACAGTTACTTTTTCATTCAAACATGAAAATCCCAACATTGATGCAACTCTTAAACAAATAAGAGGGAGGGTATTCATCAAGGAACCAGAAGTTGAGCTCATAAAAGAAGAACAACAATGAAATAGAAAGACAGTCAAAGAATTGTTGTCATGTTACCATGTGCAAGAGGAAGCACCAGATGAAGACAATCCACGCGATATTCAGATCGAGGAAGAGAAAGGCGAAAGAGAAGTGGAAGGTCCACCTATGGAATTAGAAGTCATTACTGCGTCGATCAAGGTAAATAAAGTCAACATTGGGACAGTTGAAAATCCCAAAATGACCAGCATTGGAGACTACTAGGATGAGCAAACAGTAGCGAGCATAACAGAGTTACTGCGCGAGTACAACGACCTATTTCCCATGATGTTCACAACGATGTGTTGGATCATGTTGTCATTGATGCCAATGGTTTGACTGATTGATGTCAAGTGATTGATTGATGCCAAAGGATTGATTGATTGATGATTGATGTCAAATGTAATATGTATTGTCCTTGATGAGATTAGATAGATGTCAAGTATATGATGCATATGATATCATGCATTGATGAATATGGATCAATGAGTTGCCATTGATACACGATGCAAAGATGAAGATGGTTCAATGTGGTTTCTTTGATATATGATTCATAGTTAGATTGATCATTATAGTATTATCATGGTTGATAAGGTGCACAAATGGATGAACTCCAAAGTGGTCCCCTTATGGTGAAATCCCTCATGGGAAGATGCTTTATGGTTGAGTTATCCTAGAAGAATGGTTGGAGGACCCATGCTTGAGTGTGGAATAATAAGATGAATATTAGTGAATTTTTCAGTGAAACTATCCTATATGGATAGTGCTTGTCATTCCATTTCCGGTGGTATTTGGAACGTCACATAACTCCTCATGGTTAGAGAGTTATGGCCATAATAAGTTGGAGAACCCAGGTTTGGGTAATGGACCCAAGTTTTTTTGATGGATAATGGTATGATTTTTGATATATTTGCAGGTAATTCTATTCTATTGGATAGTACATGTCATGCCATTTCTGGTGGTATGTGGAACGCCACATAACTCCTCATGGTTTGAGAGTTATGGCCTTACGAAGTTGGAGGACCCTCATATGTTGTCTTGAAGCCCCAAAAGGTCAAATAAATCAAAGAGCTTGCAAAGAAGAAATTATTATTTAAATGATAAATTAAAGTGACAAAGTCAAGAAGGATTATTTAAATAATAAAGTGAAGTGACAAAATCAAAGAAGATTATTTAAATGATAAAGTGAGGTGACAAAGTCAAAAAGGAATATTTAAATGATAAAGTAATGGATAACTTTCTAATTATGGAAAGTGGTCAACCCTAAAAATGAGGAAAATAGGTTAAGTGACCTATAAATTGGTTAAGTGACCTAGAAATAGGTTAAGTGACCTAGAAATGGGTTAAGTGACCTAGAAATAGGTTAAGTGACCTAGAAATGGGTTAAGTGACCTAGAAGATGGAGAGTATAAATAAGAGGCAAGGCTCTCTCATTTTACATTACACTTTAGAATATTGAAGACATATAGGTGAACGAGGTAACCAAAGGATATCTAAGCCGAATTTCAGAGGGAAGGTGAAGAAAAGAGGGCCAAAATCCAAGGGAGGATAAATTCTTTTGATGATGCTTTCTAAGGTATGTTATTTACAGATCATCTCACCATTTTCGCAATAACTTTTTTTTATATAATGATTCAGACCATGAGATTGATAGGAAATTAAGGAAACATATCCAAGTATCTGTGATAAAAAAATTCAGCTTGTGGGTCGTTGTATTTTTGAAGATACACTCCGTGGAAAATAGGGTTTATGGCTAGTCCTGAAACTAGTCTAAAACAAGTGTTTTGGGTAAAAACATCATAACTTCTTCATAACAGAGCCAAATTTAGTAAGACCAAATGTGTTGGTTATAGTACAGTTTTTGGTATTCTGTGTAACATTTTAGATCGATTCAACAAATATTTCGTGCGGGGCACGCTCTACAAGGTCGCTCTCTAGAATAAGCCAGAATTCAGCAAGGTATGCCATTTTTTCTATAACTCCTTTTCTGAGAGGTTCCAAGTAGTGACACCTGGAGGAATTGCATAAAACACACTGAAGAGTATTGTGTATCAGTTTTAGATCTTTATTCATTACAGGTACATAGTTATGATTATTTCAAGTTAGGGTTGTTGACTAATCCAAAACTAGTCATGGTTGAGACAAGCAGTTGATGAGTTGGCACATACATGAGGTGTATAGTTGATGGTGTTGGTACATATTGATGAGTAGTTTAAAAATTATTTTTATATACTTTTTACATGGTTGGATGCACTTGTTTATGGTACAGGTTGATTACAGGTTGTTTAGTACAAGTTGGTGCATGGTTGATGCACTTGTTTATGGTACAGATTGATATCTATTGAGGATTGTTGCCTCATATTAGTTGGTGTTGAGGGTGTAATATGAGTCTTGCATTATAGATTTGGTGCTCTTGTAGAGTTGTACTCTATTCAGTTGTTGTTGAAAAACCCCAAGGATTGTAGTCCATAATAAAAAGAAAATTGTGCATACATCTTGTGTTCTTTGTGGTGATGACTTGTTGATGATATATTGTTGATATATGTTGTTGATATGTGTTCACATATAAATGGTTATAAATGACAACAATGAGTAATGATTTAGTGGTGATTTCTAACTAAGGATTTTTGTGTGAGAGGGAAGTTTTGGGAAAAAGGGCCCTACATTGTTCACCCCCCCCTCTCAGTGTAGTCGGTGTGTCCAACAAGATGAAGGGTATAGCAGGAGAGATGGGAGAAATGAAGATACCACTCAGATTTGAAGCGAGACCAATCAGACATCGACCATATATACTGAACCTGATATATAAGCAGAAAGTCAAAGTCGAGATCGACAAGATGCTCGAAGCCATAATCATAGAACCAGTGGAAGAATCAAAATGGATAAGTCCGATGGTAGTTCAAGAAAAAAAACAAGGAGGGATACAGATATGCGTCGACTTGAGGAAGTTGAACGATGCATGCCTACATGACCCATTCCCTACACCTTTCACGGATGAAGTGTTGGAGAACGTAGGAGGACACAAAGCTTACTCATTCACTGATAGATTCTCAGGCTACCACCAAATCAACATGGCATAGGAAGCCAGATACAAGACCATGTTTTCCATAGAATGGGGATCCTAGCAGTACACAATCATTTTGTTTGGACTGAAGAATGCACCAACAATATTTTTCAGAGTAGTCATCATCGCATTTAAGGAATTAATCCATCAGTTTCTAGAGGTATACTTGGACGAATGGACAGTCTATATTTTGTTGAAAGGGCATGTATAGGTCTTACGACTGATGTTAGAAAGATGTAGCTAGTTCCAGATATCATTAAACATAAACAAATGTATATTCAGAACACCATTTGGGATACTATTGGGCCATATAGTATGCAAACAAGGTTTACTAGTAGATCCTACAAAGATTGTAGTAATTGTTAACTTGCCACCACCAAAAATAGTCTGTCAGCTAAGAGCAACATTAGGACACACAAGATACTACATAAAGTTTATCAAAGGATACACACAGATGACCGTGCCAATGGAAAAATTGTTAAGAAAAGATACAAAGTTTTAGTGGAACGGTGATTGTCAACACGATCTGGATACGTTGAAAGAAAAGATGGCAATCGCGTCAATACTAGTATTTCCATAATGGGAGAATACATTCCATGTACATGTAGATGCATCAACCATAACAATCAGAGATATCTTGGCGCAACCAGGAGTGGGGGATTTGGATCACCCTATAGCATTTGCGAGTAGGAAGCTATCAGAATCAGAATAAAACTATAACACTACAGAGAGAGAAGGCCTAGCTATGGTCTACGCACTATAGAAGTTCAAACATTACTTATTGGGGAAACACTTCAAGATGTTCACATATCACTCAGCCCTTAAATACCTAGTCAACAAGCCAGTGTTGGGGGGGGAGAATCTGTTGATGGTTATTACTATTTCAAGAATTCAATTTTGAAGTAATAATCAAATCAGGAAAATTGAATGCAGGACCTGACCACCTATCAAGGGTCACAAATAGAGAAGAACCTACGAAATTAGAGGAGAACTTCCCAGATGCACAATTATTTTCAGTCTAGATTGCTGATGAATACTTTGCAGATATCATTTAGTACTTAAGCATAGGTACTGTGCCACGGGTATATAACACCGCACAGAAGAAAAACCTGGTAGTCCAAGCTGCAGACTATCAACTGATCGCAGGACACTTATACAAAATGGGCACATATAGTATCTTTCCTAGATATGTGTTAGAACACAAAAGACCAAGAGTTTTAATAAAATCCCATGAGGGAACAGTAGGAGGACATTACGCAGGCAAAGCTACCATGTAGAAGGTATTGCACGCAGGACTATGGTGGCCAACCATTCACAGAGACTCGAAGGAGTACTGCCAGAGATGCGATGTCTGTCAAAGGGTAGGTAAACCCAACAAAAGGGGCGAGATGTCATTACGAACACAAGTAAGATTTCAGGCATTCGATAAATGGGCAATAGACTTTGTGGGACCAATCAACCCACCATCAAAAAGAACAGGAGAAAGGTACATCATCATTGCCATAGAATACCTAACAAGATGGGCGAAAGCTGCACCAGTGAAGGATTGCAGCGCAGAAACAACATCAAACTTTCTATTTGAACAAGTAATAACTCGATTTGGGTTCCCAAGATTTTTGATGAGTGACCAAGGAATGCACTTCATCAATTTCACTATCAATGCTATGACTGAAGATTTTGAAGTCCGTCATCAGAAGAGCACACTATATCACCCGGATGCGAATGGCACATTAGATGCATTTAAAAAAATCTTAGAGAATGCACTGACAAAGATCTGTAACATCAACAGGGATGATTGGGACCTCAAAATACCAACAGTATTGTGGGCCTACAGGACTACGTACAAAAATTTGACAGGGCACACGCCATTTAAAATGTTCTATGGCCAAGAAACAGTGGTGCCATTAGAATTTCTAGTACCAAGCTTGTGCGTCGTAGAAATTACACACATGACGGAATGAGGCACAGTACAGGAGAGACTAAACCAGCTGATGACCATGGAATAATATCATATCCTAGCAGGGTTCCACAAATAAGTTCAAAAATCCAGGGACAAATCTTGACATGACAGACACATCAAGAAGAAAACCTTCAAGGAAGGAGATTTAGTGTTGATGTATGACAACAAATCCTTTCAGCACCCAGGAAAGCTCATAATGCGTTGGTTAGGACCGTACGAAGTAAAAACTATCACAGATGGAGGATATGTATAGTTTAAATACTTAGCAGGCGCATAATTCAGAGGGATGATCAATGAGAGCCAACTGAAGCTGTAAAAGGACAGTCGACCACCCACCGCAGAGTAAAAAAAAACAGGATATTAAATAGTACCAACAGAGGCATAGTGCGCCGGAAGAAGGAGCACCCACACTTAGGAATACAAATTCGGCGAGGACAAGGCCAACGACCAGGTCACGAGGGAAACAAGTGGGAAAATCATAGACGACAAAAGTAGTATGAAATGATGAATTTATGCGGAATTGAATGCCAGAAAGGACCAACGGGACGCCACATTAATCACACCAACTAGAGAAGGTGAGGGAGAGTAATGGAAATTATGAAGGAATCATAGGTTCATTGAATCCGTCATAAAGGTAGCATCTTCAACAAGTTTCATACGATGCACATACAAAACATGGATGCGGGGGCAAACAGTTCATTGCAAAATGGGAAAAGACAGAGAGTGAAAAAGCATATGAAGCACAGAGCGCAGATCAAAGAGGTTATAGAGACCATTGAACTTAGAAAATGCTCTACATTCACCACTATGGCACCACCAAAACAAGCAGAGTTGACCTCGACCACACGAGACTCTAGAATTAGAACCAGGGCACAGGTACAATCGCAGGAAAGCGAACAAAAGCCACCAGAGGTCGTCAATGTCGACGAAATCCCCTCACCAGATACAACACTGTTGAATCCCATACCCGTGGTCGAAGAAACCCAACAGCCAACACTCGAGGGCACGAAAAATGGATATGCCGGCAAAAGAACAGGAGAAACAAACCAGGGCACAAGAACCTTGAAGGAGGCTCAACCAGAGAACCCTAAAGCAACTCCAAGAGTCAATGGGACAACTACAAATATGGCAGCATCATTCGAGCCAAACAAATCCCAAACAACCATGTCAGACCACCCACCGGAAGGAATAGTGGAAGATGTCACAGGCTGGCCATAATGGTTTTTTGAAGTACAAACGATGGAGGCTGGAACCTTGAGCTAGCCATTGCCGAAGAAAGACAAGAAGCAAGCACCTAGGTCACCTCGCAAGCAACCCATCGTAGCCCTTGTTTTTCCACATATACTAGATGGGGTACGGGTGAAATCAGACCTGCTAGGTCATATCAAGAAGCTAAAATACTCGGACCATGATGTAATGGACACAGACAAGTTCCCATAATTCACAAAGAGAGTATACTTACAGACCATGGGAGTGAATGAGGTTGGTTAACCGATTGATCAACCACTCCAATGGGCAATATGATTGATTTTAGGTCTGCTAGATCTACCACACTTTGGTATAGAACAATACGCAAACAACTGCGTCGAACAACTGATGGAAGTTACACATGGTGGGGATATATGGTTGGACAAGCTTGTCTCGATAGACATGGAGCTCATTATGCACATTACAGGGATACCATCTCGGGGCATGGATCCAACACAATTTCTCGAAGATAAGACAAAGGAGAAATCACTAGCGGAGGATATGAAGAAAAAATATGACACT